>CAUYQV010086146.1:0-12072 GCA_963574575.1 Galagoides demidoff
GCCTGTGGTCCCAGCTACTTGGGAGGCTGAGGCAGGAGACTCGCTTGAGCCCAGGAGTTGGAGGTTGCTATGAGCTGTGATGCCATGGCACTCTACCCAGGGGGATAGCTTGAGGCTCCGTCTCAAAAAAAAAAAAAAAGATAAGGAGCTGCAATAAAGTGTCATGGGCACGATGACACTGGTCACACGCAGGGGAGACAGGAAGCAGCAGGGTACAACCAAGGAGGCAGTGTTACCAAGGGGACACTTGAATTTGGAGGTGACACCTACACGGGGTCTTTTGCTCCTGAATCTTCAGAAATGAGCTTTTATAAATTATTTTTCTTTTTATAAAAGTAACATGTGCTTATTGCAGAAAATGCATTTAAACATAAAAGGATATCGACCTACAAAGATGGTCCTGTTAGCGCCACAGGGCATGAGTGGCCACAGACTTTCTCTCTGCCGACTGTGCTTTCCAACATTGCTGTGTGCTACTTTCAAATGTTATTTAATTCTTTTTCTCTCTACCCACAGTCCCTGCCACCCAACGGTTCAGCCTCAGTTCCATGTTCAAGATTTGGTGAAATAGGTAAAATGCCTTGGAGAAATTAGGAGGGAGAAGAACTTTGCTACTCCCTACTACCATTGTCCCTTCCCTGGAGAGATGGACCAGGGTGCACTCAGGGTGGGAGGAGGGGGAGAGTAGAGGGAAGAGAGGGACCTGTAGGTCCCAGGGTCAGAGGGCCCCATACTCTGCTTGGCATGTTCCAAGCACTAAACAAGACCTCTGAAGGAAGTGGCTGCCTGCTGAGCTCAGGAAGACAGGACCATAGACAGTGTCAGAAAACTCTCACACCTAAGCCAGGTGGACCCAAAGGACAGGGACAACAGCTTTCTCAGCAGCAATGCAATGCCAAAGGATCAGCCACACCCTCCCATTCCTCAGCCCCACAGCAGGTGTCCAGGAGCCCTTGTTTCCTTCCTGGGGTTGGGGCAGGGGAGTAAGAACCTCTGAGATTAGAGATTAAGTTTAAGTTGGATGGATGGGAGTTCAGAATCAGGAAGCAGGGGTGGTAGAAAATAAAGTTCTATTTCTTATGCCAAAAACAAAACCCAGAATCCACCAGTTTGGTTTTATAACTCACTCACAATTATCATCTCTAAAGCTAAAACGGGGGCAGCTCTTCCTAAACATATATGTACTGGTACATAGCGGGCCACAGAAGCCAGGCAGGCAGAGACACGGTCTTAGGGCATACCTACACATCAGTGAGCAAACTGGAGACCAGCACCCCAGCTTTTGTCAGTTTGGTGCCCTTGGTTATGTCTTAAGATGATACGAGAGGTGGCCCAATATTACAGGTTTGCAATCACAGACTCATCACCTTTACGTTCTTCCCACCTCCTCCTCCCACCATCCTGTTAGTTGCCGATTCCAGCTGACCTGGTGGCCTGTTCTCAGTCCTTTTTTCCTCTTGGCTCCCCTTGCTCAGGACCTCAGGAACTCGCTCCTAACCATTGCCATGGCCTCTAACCTATCTGCCCTAAAACCACCTTCCCTCCATCATCCATCCTAGAGTCTATTGACAGAGTAATCTGCATAAAGCCCAAATTTAATCAACGTTACCCCCTTACTCTAACATTTTTGATAGTTATAGAGTTTAAACTTTTTGACATGTTATTTATATGTCACGAATTCATTCTTCCATCAACAAGCATGTGTAGGCCGGTACGGTGGCTCACGCCTGTAATCCTAGCACTCTGGGAGGCCTGGGCAGGTGGGTTGCTTGAGCTCAGGAGTTTGAGACCAGTCTGAGCAAAAGCAAGACCCCATCTCTACTAAAAATAAAAAAACTGAAGCAAGAAGATCACTTAAGCCCAAGAGTTGGAGGCTGCTGTGAGCTGTGACGCCATGGCACTGTACCCAGGGCCACAGCTTGAGTCTCGGTCTCAAAAGAAAAGAAAGAAAAAGAAAACAAAATATCTATTAATCTTAGACAACAACTGTGATGGTCAAAATAAAACAGCAGGGCATAGGTTACTCTGGAAATGTCTCCACTTCTGAAGGACCAATGATGTGCTCTAAAAATGGGTGTCATTACCGTCCTAGTGGCCCTCACAACTCAAGGTCAACTTTATACAGCTTCCTTATATTTTTATTTTCCTGTCACTCTCTGCCAGCACCGTGGGGGAAAGAAGGGCCAAGGCCAGGCTCTACACTGCAAAGCTGAAGGTCACTGTGCCTCTCCCCTCCTCCACCCACCCCTGCAGAAACTCTTTTCCACATCTTCCTGGTCCCACCCGTTACTATTTCAGGCCTGATCCTCGCCACTTAGGTTTCAGTTGCTAAAGGGGCCTCCACCTGCCTTTGTTGTCAGGCTTCCTTCCTCCATGCCACGGTCATTGCTGGTGGAATTTTTCCATCCCCACTCCCTCACCTTCACTGGTCAGGCCTGGAGTGCTAAGCCCTCCAATCTGATCTGCCCAGTTCACACAGGACAGACTAATCCTTGCCTTGAAATTCCATTTCCAGGAGGCCCTCCCTCCTCCCGACTGCCCTCCCCACTCTGGTCCTTCCTCTGCCTGCCGCTACTGGGCTGCTAAGCAAAGCTGGGTCAACGGATTCTTCTCACCTTCTCGCCTTCCCCTAATTCCTCACCAGAGCCCTGCCTGCCTCTCAAATTCTGTGTTCCCTTTGAAGCTTCTACAGACGTGAAACCCTGCCCTCCAGGGAACTCTCTCTGCTAAGGTGCTGGCTCCCTCTTTTAGTCATTTGAGAACTTAATTATGCACCAGTTTTGGGAGTACTTGCTGCCCGTCCCCCTTTTCCTAGCCTGCAAGGTCTTCTGCAGACCCCACAGTGTTACAGTCATTTTCAACAATTAAGATTTAGTCTAAAAACATAAAAATTATAAGATACACGAATGCACACTTGCGAATTCAGTCTAATCCAGTCCAAAGCGCAAACCCCCAGGGTTCAAAGCTCTTCTACCCCACCTCAGCCTGGTCAGAGGGCTGTGGGGCTAGGAGAGGTGGGAGAAGATGAGGGAGAGGTGAGGGGAAGGCTCGGGGTGCTAGGCTCAGGATGGAGCTGGAGGCTGGGGGAGCTGGAGGCTGGGGGAGCTGGAGGCAGGGGGAGCTGGAGGCTGGGGGAGCTGGAGACTGGGGGAGCTGGAGACTGGGGGAGCTGGAGACTGGGGGAGCTGGAGGCTGGGGGAGCTGGAGGCTGGGGGAGCTGGAGACTGGGGGAGCTGGAGACTGGGGGAGCCGGAGGCAGGGGGAGCCGGAGGCTGGGGGAGCCGGAGACTGGGGGAGCCGGAGACTGGGGGAGCCGGAGACTGGGGGAGCTGGAGACTGGGGGAGCTGGAGACTGGGGGAGCTGGAGGCAGGGGGAGCTGGAGGCTAGGGGCAGGGGCAGCAGACATCCTGGTCTGGCACTGAGAAAGTGCCCCCTCTTTTCACAAGGCCCAGCTCTTTGAAATGGGTAAAATGCCTTGGAGAATTACCCAAGAAATTACCCATGTGACTAACTGTCTTGTGGGGCTGGGGATCACCTGCACACCCTGAGGTTTAGTCAGCTTCTGTCTGATGCTGGGGGTCCCCGCTGATGCCTGTGGTCTCTAAATAAGCAGTAAATGTGTTTCTCGGGGGGGGGTCCTCCTTTGCCCCCAGGATCCCCAAAGGACGGTCCTTCCTAGGATCATGCCTCCCCTATTCGGGGTGGCATTTAATGTCCCCAAACAGTTTTCTGAAGCAACTGTCTCAGCACTTGGCTCCAGCAGGTAACTGGGCAGTTTAGGGCTCTGATGCCCAACCCTCTGTCCCTTGCCCTGGAAAAGTGCCCAGCTTCCCTCCCACAGCTTTCTGGGCTGTGAAGACCAGGGAGGTTCCATCTCTTCCCAGGTACATCACACCAGGGACAATTCCCATGCCCTTTTGGCTTCAGAAATCTCTAGACCAGTCTTCTTAATATCTACACCTTAACTCTAGAGCACATGGGATTGGTGAGGGAAGGTGTCCAGCTACCCTGACTAGGAGTGATTCTCCACTTCCACCTGGAGAGTCTCTGCAGGGGCCCCGGGGTCCTCTGGGCTTCTCTCCCTCCCTTGGCTTCTGATTTAAGAGAGATTGAGTTGGATTTTTGTCAGTTGCAATCAAAATAGTTCTAACAAATACAAACCCGTACTCACACCATACATGAGATGGATTTCTGGTGGATTAAGTTAGTAAGCTTAAAATATGCAAGTACAGAAATATCAGTAGAAAACATAGAAGAAATTCACATCACGTTGGAAGTGGGATCGAACTTCTAAAAATTGTACCAAGTCCAATGACCACAAAGGACAAGATAGACACACCAAATAAAAATTACTTCTGAATAACATTAGATGCCAGACACAATGTGATAAAAACAAATATCTGGCTGAAGGAAACATTTGGAGCATCGTAACATCCATGCTAGACAAGGGTTAACGCCCTAACACACACATTGCTCCTACAAATAAGACAAAGATAAATGATGTAATAGGAAGAGCCAGCCTGGCGGAAGGCAGTGAGTGTCCCCAGTGACTGTTCACCAGGGCAGCTCCACCTCTGTTCTACTCTTGCCCTTCTCACCACTGCACCTGACTGGTCTTAATTAAAAAAATAAAAAAGAAAGAAAGAAAAAGGGAAAAACTAAAAATAAGGAAGACCCTCAAAGTCACCCGTGGTGTCAGAAACACTAGTCCTCTGGCCTGAGATGTTAAAAAATAAATTAAGCTGGGAGCCCCATAGCTCAGTGGCTAGGGTGCCGGCCTGCTAAACAACAAAGACAACTACAACAAAAAAATAGCCGGGTGTTGTGGCGGGTGCCTGTAGTCCTGGATACTCAGGAGGCTGAGGCAAGACAATCACTTAAGCCCAAGAGTTTGAGGTTGCCGTGAGCTGTGAGCCACAGCACTCTACCAAGGGTGACAAAGTAAGACTCTGTCTCAAAAAAATAAATAAATAAAAATTAATTAAATTAAATTAAAAATCAAAGAAACCTGCTTTCACCTGTCAGATGACTAAACCTTAACAACATGAATGGTATCTGGTGTCATCGTAGCGGGGGGAAAGAGTCAACTCTGGCACCTGTTGGTGTAGCATTTTGAGAGGAGAGCTGGACCATGTTCATTGACATGTAATGGGAACATATCCATCACCTTGGCAATTCCACTTGAAGCAATCTACCCACAGAAATACAATAGAACCTCCTTAGGTGACCCCCTCCCTACACTGACCACCTCTTTTTTTTTTTTTAATTGAATGGTAACTATGTACATTAATGCACTTCTAGGGTCTGACCACCTCTTTACGCTGACCTAGTTTTGGTAGACCAGAAGTGCCCCACGTGTACCTGTCAGTACAGTAGGCCTAGTTCCTTACGTTGACTACCCCTGCACATTGACCGGTTTGTCCTATTGTCCTACCATCCTTGTACAAAGGCACAAGTATGGGAAGGCGCAGTGGTGACCTACATGCCAGTCAGTAGGGCTTGATAAGATAAACCGTCTCTGTCCTGAGGACTGCTGTACAGCTGTTCAAAGAAGGAAGTAGATCCGTTTGCACTGACAGAGAAAACTGTCCATGATACAGTGTGATTTAAAGAGCCAACTTACAGGCAATGCCTGTAGCTCCGTGAGTAGGGCGCCGGCCACATACACCACGGGTGGCGGGTTTGAACCCAGCTCAGGCCAGCTAAACCATGACAACTGCAACAACAACAAAAATAGCTGGGCATTTTGGTGGGCACCTGTAGTCCCAGCTACTTGGAAGGCTGAGGCAAGTGAATTGTTTAAGCCTATGAGTTGGAGGTTGATGTGTGCTGTGATGCCACGGCACTCTACCAAGGGTGACATAGTGAGACTCTGTCTCAATCAATCAATCAATCAATCAAATAAAGAGACAAGTTGTGCCATAGACAAAATAGAATGTAGAATAAAGATTAAGAAAAAGAGAGGGGCATGGTGGATCACTCTATAATCCCAGTGTTCTGGGAGGCCAAGGAGGGGGGACTGCCTGAGCTCACAGGTTCAAGACCAGCTTGAGCCAGAGCGAGACCCCCATCTCTTAAAATAGCCAGGCACTGTGGCAGATGCCTGTAGTCCAGCTACCTGGGAGGCTGAGGCAAGAGAATCACTTGAGTCCAAGAGTTGAGGTTGCTGTGAGCTATGACGCTACAGCACTCTACTGAGGGTGACAAAGTAAGACTCTGTCTTAAAAAAAAAAAGTCAGCCTCTGGAACAGCATGAGCACAGGCTACGGGACCAGAATGCTTAGGTTGGAGTCCTAGCCCTGCCACGTACTTGCAGGGTGATTTGGGGGGACTCGCTCTAACTCTGTGTATCTCAGTAACTTCAAGACAATGTAAATTTGTGAGTTAATGGACAGACGACATTTAGAACAGGACCTGGCCGGGAGTAAATGGTATGGAAGTGTTAGCGACGGCAGTATCACACAATTCCACCCATGTGAAAGTGTCAGGAGCGGCCACCCTGAAGTGTGGACAGAGCGGGCTGCCGTGGACACACCCGCGCTTCCTGCTTCAGCTTTCCGTATTTCCTTCAGGAGTGTGTATTACTTTCAAATTTTAAGAACAGTGAAACAAGATTTTTTAAAAAATGATTAACTTGAGGCTCAGAATTGAAGCTTTTCCCCTGAGTGGGAGGTCCTCCATCTTCCTGACAAACTTTTTAGGGCGAGTCTGATTCTGAAACAAGTGGAACACTGGGAATAAATCTTTTACTTCAGGATAGGAGAATAACGGAAAGCTGCCTTCAGTCCTCACAGCCTGGGGGGGCGGGGGGCAAGGGTCCCTCTTTCCCTCTGTGGGCCCTGCAGACCCAGCCCAGCACTCCTCCGGCTCCTGTCTCCATTGCCTCTCAGCACAAGTCTCTGGCACCTGGGGCACCCAGGTCCCCTCACCAGCACTGCCTTCATCTCCCCTACCCTGTCTTCCTTCCTCAGTGGCTACTGGCAACTTTCCTGACCCCAACACCCCCCTGTCTGGGCACAGAGATAGCTCAGAGTTCCCCATCCTCCCTGGGTTTTTTTGTTTTTTTCCAGTTTCCTCTGATGAAATTTGAGGAACTTGGGAAGGGTCAGGATCTTACCTGGAAGGCTTTGTGCTGGGCTCCTTAATCAAGGAGGGCAGGGTGAAGAGGAAGAAGGTGAGCACAGCCAGGAGCAAGGACCACGGGACCCCCGGGCTCAGGAGGCTGAGCCTCCGGGGGCAGGACCTCATGTCGGGGGGTCAGGCCCTAAAGGAAAGTTCTGCATGTCCCGGGGCTGGGTGCAGACAGCAGGGAGCCTCACTGCTCAGGCCTCCTGGCCCGGCAGTGCACACCCTTGGTCTTGACAACAAGCCACTCTGCTAAGTCTATTAGTCTCTGCCAGGGCAGGAGGCGTGAACCGCCTTCCCTGCTTCACGAGGACTTAGAGGCTGACGTGGCTTGAAGGAAAGGAAACTCCTGTACAAACAAGTTTACCTTCCTCTTCTTTGTTTCTGCAATTACTGGATATAGATGTTTATGAGAAACGTACATTCCGTACAACCTCACCTTCCTGCCTCTTCTCCACATGGGCAAAGCTGAGGTGGCCCCCTCATGGGGCTTATCATGGAGGCACTGGGAGACGCCCCCCAGCACAGTGCCTTGTTCCTGATGGACGCCCAGCGCAGGGTCTCTGCTCCACCCTCCCTGCTCCTGAAATCAGGACCACGACCTGGATGACCAGCACTGTAGAGTCCTCACAGCCACTCCGGGCTATTATTGTTCCCATTTGATGGTTGAGGAAATGTCCTCTGTGAGCCAGCAGGCAGCCTGGGATCCCTCAGAGAGCCACAGGCTGGGGGCGGGGGTGTCCAACTGACCCAGAGATCGTGCATCCTTCCCCCCTGCACAGCAGCACCTCTGAAAAATCCCTCAGTCTCCCTTGAAAACAAAACCGCAAGTGAAAAATATACAACTCAGAGGAAAAAATATTGAGACTAGTGGTAGAAAACTTAGAAAATCCAGACAAGAAGCCCTGCATTAAATGCTGTGGGTTAATATTTTTCATTTATGTAAATAGCGTATATTAAAAATTTTCATATTACTATGGGGATGGAGTTGTTAATTTTTTAAATATTATTTTCCAGGCTCACGCTGTAATTCTAGCACTCTGGGAGGCGGAGGTGGGAGGATCCCTTGAGCTCAGAAGTTTGAGGTCAGGCTGAGCAAGATCGAGAACCCCTTTCAACTAAGAATAGACAAATTAGCCAGGATGGTGGGCACCTGTAGCCCCAGCTACTCTGAAGGCTGAAGCGGGAGAATCACTTGAGCCCAGGAGTTTGAGGTTTCTGTGAGCTAGGCTGAGGCCAAGGCACTCTAGCCTGGGCAGCAGAGTGAGACTGTCTGAAAAATGTGCGCGCGCGCGCGCGTGTGTGTGTGTGTGTGTGTGTGTGTGTGTGTGTGTGTGTGTGGTGCAGGGGAGGGGTTCCAATGGGTTGAACTACATAGGTAATCTCAAGCACTTGAGGTGGGAATGGTGCCATTTGGCCAGATGGGGCTTTGAAGGTCCCGGGACCTGGGTTCATGGCTCATACAGGGCAGAGTGCATTTCTCCCCACACCCTTGGCGTTCACCCACAGCATACACCAATAAAGGGTTAAACCACCTTCCCCAGGAAGCGCAGCCAAGATAAGAATGTGCTCCTTTTCCTTTATCACAAGCTGTAACCCTTGGCGATATTCCAGGATGGGGAGGAAGCAGTCAGAAAGACCTCTTAGTGTTGATTCAGCCTCCTTCTCCCTTTCTTACCCCCCACCCCATGCTGGTACCTTCACTCCATAAGCGTTTTCTGAAGGGGCCTAACTGAGCGGAGTCCTAGCCCTAACTGTTCCTTCACTCCGAGTTCTCCGCTCTTAGCACCTATGATAACCTTCCTGCATCCTGGAGTCCGTCTGCAAAGTGGGGCTGATGAAGTGCACAGTGGGATGGCGTCTGTTGGTTTGACTAGATGACTCTTTCTCCTTGCTCTGTGTTCTGAAGAAAGCACTGGCCGTGCTCTCTATTTCCGCAGGACAGGGGATCTGCTGGAGCTCCTGGGCTCCTCACTGCTTCATGGGTGGGTTGAACTTGGAGATGGTGAAGCCAGCAAGTGTGGGTGGGATAATCCAGAGTTCTTGTTTCCTGGTTCTCAAGTTCCAGCCCAGTGCTGCTGTAGCTCCTGGCTGGGTGGAACTGAAGCCAGAAAAGTGGCCTAGAAGATGGAGTCTGAGACGAAGCAGAAGCAGGGCAGCTGACCTAATCTGCATAGCCCACATTCTATTCCCACACGCCTTCTGTGATTATGGAGTTAAGGTTTCACCATGATTGTGAGGATGTTTATCTCAAAAGACTTAGCGGGAGGTAGTAGCACATAGTATTGTTAAATTGTTACAGTAAAGATTACTTTTATGTTTCTTTGATGATTCTCTTACAAATTTTGTTAGAGTAAAGGTTACTTTTATTGTTATATTGTTAGCATAAAGGTTACTTTTTATGTTGCTTAAATATTGTTACATTATTTGTAGGCTGGGCCTGATACCACATGCCTGTAATCCTAGCACTTTGGGAGGGTAAGTGGGTGGATTGCTTGAGTTCTCTGGTTCAAGACCAGCCTGAGTAAGAGTGAGACCTCATCTCAAAAAAATAGCCAGCATTGTGGCAGGCACCTATAGTCCTAGCTACTTGGGAGGCTGAGGCAAGAGGATCACTTGAGCCCAAGAGTTGGAGGTTGCTGTGAGCTGTGATGCCACAGCACTCTACTGAAGGTGACAAAGTGAGACTATGTGATGGAGGTGTTAATCAGTTCCATGTAAGCATTTCACATTGTATACCAAATCAGTACACTGAACTCCATAAATGCATCAATGTACACAGTTATGATTTAATAAAAAAAGAAAAAATATATTATTACATTATTGGAGTAAAAGCTACTCTGATGTTTTCTTTCAGATAAAGTTAAAAGTTTCTAGTTTTGTTTCATTGTATTCCATTATAAAAATTAATGGACTTATGGCTGAGGCAGAACAGTCTTTGAGAGAGTGCCATCACTGTTTTCCAGAATTACTGGCCTTCTGGTAATAAGGGTTGTTGGAACTAATCCTTTTCTCTGCAAGGGATTCTCTGTCCCTTTGGCTGACAGTGTCAGGCTGTAACAGAACCATGGGATCTGGTGAAACGCATGTGTAGGGGGAAATTAACTTTTCAACCATTTTTCAAACATCATTCCTGTGTTTCAGAAGATCTACCTTTTTTTTTCCAAAAAAGATCTTCTGCCAGGTGTTGTGGTGGGCACCTGTGGTCCCAGCTACTTGGGAGGCTGAGGCAAAAGGATCATGTAAGCCCAAGACCTGGAGGTTTCTGCGATACCACGGCACTCTACCGAGGGTGACAAAATAAGACTCTGTCTCTTAAAAAAAAAAAAAAAAAGAGGGCGGTGCCTGTGGATCAAAGGAGTAGGGTGCTGACCCCAAATGCCAGAGGTGGTGGGTTCAAATCCAGCCCTGGCCAAAACTGCAAAAAAAAAAAAATTAATTAATTAATTAGTTTGTTTGTTTATTTCTTTGTTTTGAGGCAGGGTCTTTCTCTGCCACCTTGGGTAGAGTACAGGTATGGTGGCATCATCATAGCTCAACGCAAGTTCAGTTTCCTGGGATCAAGGCTGGGTGAGATGACACTCATGCCTGTATTCTTCATACTCTGGGAAGCCATGGCAGGTGGGTTGCCTGAGCTCAGGCGTTCAAGACCAGCCTGAGCAAGAGTGAGACCCCCCTGTCTCTAAAATTAGCCAGGTGTTGTGGTGGGTGCCTGTAGTCCCAGCCACTGGAGAGGCTGAAGCAAGAGAATTGCTTGAGCCCAAGAGTTGGAGGTTGCTGTGAACTGTGACATGACAGCACTCTACCAGGGCAACAAAATGAGACTCTGCCTCAAAAAACAAACAAACAAATCTTCTGCGCTCAAGCGATCCTCTGGCCTCAGCCTCCAGTTTCTTCCCTTTTTAAACTACAACTTTGGATTTTAGTTCTTTTTGTGCACTAGCCAGCAGGAAATATGAGAACTGACATGCAGAAAAAAGTTGCTAAAAGATAATTTTCAGTAAAAGGCAAAAACATGACTCTCTCACATAGAGCAGAGACATGAAAATGTGTTAAAGATTTCATCCTACTCAAGAAAGAAGCAGGCAGATATTAATAGCAAGTCAAAAGTGCCACAGCTCAGTGAGTAGGGCGACAGCCACATACACTGAAGGTGGTGGGTTTAAGCACAGCCTGGGTGTGCTAGGCAACAATGACAACTGCAACCAAAAACTGGCTGGGTGTTGTGCGGGCGCCTGTGGTGCCAGCTACTCGGGAGGCTGAGATAAGAAAATCACTTAAGCCCAAGAGTTTGAGATTGCTGTGAGCTGTGATGCCATGGCACTCTACCGAGGATGGCACAGTCAGACTATCGTTTTCTGAGTCAAAACAAAAAATTAAAAACAAAAAACAAAAGAGACTGTGGAAGCACAAATTAATTTAGATGAGTAAGGGTTGTTAAAATGAATTGAATGGGAACAAAACTGGTTTTTCCACTGGGAGGAGAGAAATCGCAGGTCAGAATTTGCATGCCTGTCAGTACCCATAGTTTTGAGTTGTATGCTCACCGTGCTTACTCAAAGGCATCTGAAGCCTAAAATTAGCTGTTGTCCTGCCAAGGCACACTTTCCCATTGACATACAACAGCCTTCTAGAATGAGAGTGACTTGGACTCATTCCAGGATTGGAATCCTCAAAAAGTGTCAGCTATTGGCTCCTCTTGAAATAACTTAGGGGACCTGGAAAAATAGACTCGGACCCCCACTTAGGTTAATTAATTGGGAATTTATTTTACCTGCTGCAGGGGCTGCTGCTCCGAGAGACGACAGTCAGCAGCCCAGGTGTGAGGGTGAGTTGCCTTTTATAGGCTTTGTGTAAGCATATTACAGAAGCGAAAGGTGGCTGGTTAAGGGGGGTTACAACTCAGGTAGTCATAGATACAGCAATGGAACGATAATTAATACAGT
>CAUYQV010086148.1:0-38460 GCA_963574575.1 Galagoides demidoff
GTTTTAAAACTATAACTGAGAAAATGACATGAAGGCTGTGTTGATCAGTTTGATGGAAGTATTTCGGATTGCATGTGAAAACCCCACACTGTACCCCAGAAGAGCATTAATGTACATAGTTACCATTCAATAAAAAAAAAATGTACAGAGCTATCATTTAATTAAAAAAATGGGAAAAAATTGTCAATATTTCTTCAAAATTAGTGATACCAGAAGTCCTTGCTCATCAGTTCATTTCTATCGCACAGTTTGTACAAGCAAGATTTAGAGAAATATTAGTCCGTAGCTAGTGGGGAGCCAGCTAGAGCGCATGCAACATCCAACAGACGGGCACTGACTTCTCTGCAGGGGCTCTGCCCCCCAGGGAAGGGCTCCCCAGCCCCCGCCTGCCTGCACTTGCTCTGGCCATTCCAGCCCCACAGTGATGCGCGGACTGGAGATGTGGGCGGCTCCTTCCCACCAGGCCCCTCCACCACCCCGGGAGTCTGGCTGTTTCCTTCTCACCACAGAGAATGATGAGACCATTGCCTCTCTCCTCGGCAGAGAGTGTTTCCTCAGAAAATGCTTCTGGTAGCTCTCTGTCATTCACTCCCATCTGCCTTGAAATTTGTCTTACAGACGTGGGTTTACGGTGCACAGAATGTTTTAGATCCTTTGACTGACTACTCCAGACAGCCCTACGCCCCGTGTTTCTTCACCTTCCCTGCATGATCTTCCAAGCTGTCTTCTTGCCAGAGATTTTTAAAGTTTGTGTTTCATTTTTAATTCTGGCAGATTAAAATTTTCTTAAACAAAAGGGAAAACATTTAAAAGAGCTTCAAATAACCTCTTCCCGTGAGTGAAGACTTCATACTATAGTTCCATCTGGGGGCGGATGGACGTTAAGTCCAATTTTGAGAGGAGTTTCAGTCAGTTCTGCTCACGGGACAGTGAAACTGGCAAAGACCATTCACCTTGGCTCTGGATAGGTTAGTCTGACCTTTCCAACTAGGTCGACATGCTCCAAGGATAACTCTAGGTCTTCTATGTAAAGTTTATTGCTTTTAATGTGTGATGATTCACACATCCTAATAAAGCTCCTGTTGTGATGACACTGTCACAGTTGATCAGGAATCATTTCAATGACCTGACCACATGCTATTGATGGGAGCAGTGCAGAGGGTTGGTCAGCCCAGGGCAGGGAGTGAGACAGAGCACTGGCTGCAGAGAACTCAAAACAGCCACAGACTGGACCAGGGCTCGCTCTGCCCTGGGTTAATGTGGTAGCCCAGCAATTCCAGACACTGTGAGCGGTCAGCTGTGCTCCCCGCCGGGGAGAAGACTCCTGGGGTCTCTGTCCCCAGCCATGGTTCACTGTGGAACAGAAGGAATTGTCTCCATTTCCAACACACACACACACACACACACACACACGACGTCGTTCTGGTCTTGACCTGTAATCTAACTGACCTGAGGCAGACCGCACCCAGTGAAGTGCAGCATCCGGGCATCTTTGATTTTTGCCCAGGAATAAGTCCCTCTACCCCAACAGGCCAGCGCTAGGCTGTGTATTACAAACCATGGCTTATGCAGACTCTATTCACAAAGCATTCTTGTTCTTCCTTTCTGAACCACACTATCTCCGTGCCATCTTGCTGAGAGGCCTGTGTGGCCGCACAGCGGGCAGGTCCTGAGGGCGAGGGCCCCGAGTTGTGGCTGCTGCCCACACGCCCGCCCTCCACCCTTCTCGGAGCATCTCATTCCCCAAACTCATCAAACCATCTGTTCCTTTTCCTGTGACCTAAGTAGCTCTCATGAAATAGCCATGCTTTACTCTGGGTGGGCACCTTCCTCCTGTCTCCAGGGGCTTTCTGCCTCAATGCTCTAAGGCTCTCTCTACTTTAATTTTATTATTAGGGGAAGAGAAACCAAGAAATAACTCACTTCAGCATTCCTGAAGCAAGCCTGACTCTCGTGAATACTCTCTCACTTGCTCTACAAGACACCCTGTGTAATCATTCCCATCCACAAAGAGAGAAACCGAGGCTCAGAGTGGCACCGTAATTTCTGTGAATCCGCTCAGCATGAGGCTGATCTTCAGTACCGGGAAGCCTGTGTGAGTCTCAGCACCACCCACCTCACCTCCCAGATACAGTTCTGTGCACGTCCCAGCTGGAGAACTTCAGGGCTGATGGAACCACTGAGCGGCCACCCCGCCCCTCCCCAGCACTGCTGCAGGCCCCGTCCCGCCTCTTCCCTCCTTTCTCCTTTAACCTCTCTCCTTTCCTTCCTCTTGACACAGACTTATTCCAGTAAGGAGACTAATTTTTCTCTTTGCCAGGTAGAAGCCACCAGGGAAGAGTGCATTTGGAGACAGACAAGTCATTTTTTCCATTAAATAAAGCTGTCTGAATTCATCTTTGGGGAAGGCATTTCTTTCTAACTAGGTAGAAACACCTGTTTTTCTATAATTCCCACACAGGGTCACAAAAGGGAGAGAAATCCATTTGTCTCCTGCTTGAATTCACAGGCAGAAAGTGGAGGCAGCAGTGCCTTTGCTGAAGGCTTCTGGGATGACCTGTCTGTGCTCACACGCCACTGCCCACCCTCCCACACACGCACACCCACACTCCCAGTATCGCCATGGGCAGACCACTCTGTGGATCCACGAGAGGAGAATGCATGAAGGAAAAATGAGAACTAGGGCTTCTGATTCAGACTGCAGCATCTAACAGTCTGAGATAAAATTCTAGGGCTCTGCAAACCTTCTGAAATCATAAGCAACATTGTGTGTGTGTGTGAGGATGCCTCAGTGGGTCTTACCTGCAGGCTCTGTGGTGCCCAGAGGCATCTCAAGAGATGATAATGACCCACAGAAGGCTGCGGACAGTAGACTAAGGCCGAGAATCACATAAAAGCTCCCCACTGCCAATACTAACACAAAACAAAATCCATGAAATCCAAAGCATAAGTTTTATAAAAGTGAAGAGAACACTTGTGAAAAGAATCAGGATGCTTTGACATTTAAATGTGCTGAAGGATGTTAGAGAGAAAAGTAAAAAACACGATGTTTGCAGGAGTAATCATTTGTACCGCTTCTCTGTAGCAGGTAATCTTTTAAAAAAGCAATTTGATTATCTCCCAGGCTAATAGTTTCTCTGGGTTAATTAATAGGTTAATTGATATTTTCATTTTCTACCAAATTAAAGCTCTGTTCCCAAGAAAGTTAGATCTGATTCCTAAAATGAATAGGATGTTTGTCTCTGACGCACAAAAGCAGAAAATGGACTCTTGCTCACATGTTCAAAGACAGAAAGCTCCATTTTTCACTAAGCACTTTGCCCTTTCCTCATGTGGCTTTCCTAATGAACACCAATAATTTATGTCATAATCTGAGATGGGAACAGGGAAGCAGATTGTGACCACTGCCAGCTGCACTGTGAGTTTCCGACACCTTACATCCCAGGATTGTATCTGCAAGTATGAACAGGGCAACCCTATTCAGAGCTGCACTCTGGGCTCTGGGTAACCCAGTTTTATGATTAATAGGCTTAAAGAATGAAGGCACGTGCCAAGACAGGCCCCCTGTCATTCCAAGAAGGTAAAGTGTAGACACAGTGAAATGCACAATTCAGTGTATCATTCAATGGACATTTGGCAAATGAACACAATAATTTGGCTGCATACTACGTTCAAACGTATATGCTCCAATAAGGAAAATAAGACATTTTCATCATCGCCCAGATTTGATTTCCCATTACCAGTCAATTCCAGCCTGCCCTCCCACAGGAAACAGCTGCTCCAATCCCTTTCACTGCTCTGGGACTTCTTACTGAATCACACAGCTTATAATTTTTTTCTGGCTCCATTCATGCCAAGAATGAAATTCATGTCTAAGATTGATCTTTACTGCATGTGTATTAGATGTGTGGCCTTTTTTGCTCACTGCAACAGTCTGTTTGTGTCCTGACAAAAGTCTTAGGTTGAAATAGAATCCCACCCTCCATGTGGTGGTGTCTGGAGGTGGGGCCCATGGGAGGTGAGTGGGTCAGTGTGCTGGGACCTTATGAATGGAACTGAGTGGGTTGGTGCCCTTGTGAAGGAACCCCAGAGGGTTCCCCAGCTCTCCTCCTGCCATGGGGAGATGCAGTAAGAAGGTGGCAGCTGCAACCTGGAAGGGGACTCTCACCAGAACACAGCCATGCTGTCACCCTGATCTTGAACTTGCAGCCAGCAGAACTATAAGAAACAAATTTCTTTGGCTTATATGCCACTCGGTCTCTGGTACTTTGTTACAGCAGCTCAGGCTGACCAGACACTCAGCAACAGTTTACGGTATGAATATACCACATTATTTATGCCTGGGTTCTCTGTAGTTTGAGGGTGTTATGAGTAGAATTCTTATAAACACTTCTATATAAGTCTATTTGTAGATGTGTTTTCATTGCCTAAGAGTGCAACAGACTACAGTTGGGAGCTACCCTGTGCACAGTGGCTTTATAAGAAACTTTTCAAACAGTTCTCCAAAGCAGTTGTGCCTGCTGCACAGTACACCCCCACCAGTCACGCATGGGCTCGCACGGGCCTGTGCTGCCTCGCTCGCGTGCCCACCTTCGGTGCTATCAATGTTTTGGTTGTAGCCATTCGGTGTGTTGTGAAATGTTATTTCAATGTGGTTTTAGTTGCCTTTTCTGGGTGACTAATAATGTTTAGGACAATTTCAGATGCTTGGTAACCGTTTGGGCATCTTCTTTTGTAAAGTGTCTATTTAAGCCTTTTGTTAATTTTAAATTATTGATTTGTAGAATTTTTTATATATTGTGGAATTGAACATAATTTTTCCAATATGTTACTTCTTTATTAGTTTTAACAGTATCTTTCCATGAGTAGAAATGTTTATTTTGATGAATTGTAATTGATTAATTGTTTTTTATGGGAAGAGCTTTTTGGGTCCCACCTCAGAGTCTTTATCAACCTAGAAGTTATTTTTCATCCTTTCCTTTTCAGGTGTTTCATGGTTTTGGCTGTTATATTTATGTATATGATCCACCTAAAATTAATTATTGTTTACATTGAGAAGTGAAAGTTAAATTTCATTTTTGCCATAATTTTGTCTAGGCCTTTCCACCTCATTAAAAATCAGTTGGCTTTCTACGTACAAGTCTAATTCTGGACCCTCCAGAAATAGGTTTCACTGATTATTTGACTTTTCTTATGCTGATACCACATTTTATTGCCATAACTTTATGGTATGTCTTGAAAATAGATGGTAAGAGTCCTTAAAATTTGTGCTTCTTGTTTAAGACTGTTAACTATTCTGGGACCAGTGAGTTCTTATGCAAGTGTTAGCATCTGCTTGTCAGTGTCTCCTACTTTGCTGGAATTTTCATTTGACCTGTATTAAGACTGCACATCGGTACCAGCAGAACTGACAATGTTGGTTCTCCTCTTTTATGTAAGCTGTCTCCATTAGTTTTCGGTTTTCTATTTCTTTTTTTTTTCATTAATGTTTTCTTCTTTCTACTTACTTGGGATTCGTTTTATATATATATATATATATTTTTTTTTTTTTTTTTTTGCCAGGGCTGGGTTTGAACCCACCACCTCCGGCATATGGGGCCAGCGCCCCGCTCCTTTGAGCCACGGGCACCACCCTCGTTTTATATTTCTTTTCCTGACTTCTTCAAAAGGTAGTTCCTAATCTAAACAATCAAAGCTACAAGTTTCCCACAAAGCACTGCCTTAGCTGTATCCCTGTTCTTCAGGCTGGATGATGCACCGGTGGCCTTCTCACTTACCTGCGACTTGACTAGCACTGCTTCTGCCATTCTTAACCTATTACTGGGCCCACCTGCCACATTTATATCTAATGTACTTGAAGTTGTAGAGTTTTATTTTGTATAATTTTAATTTCTCCACTGCAAAATTCTCCGTGTTCATTCATTAAAGCCATATTTTCCTTTGATTTCTTGGATGTAGTTACAACAGCTGCCTTAATGTCCTTGTCAATTTTGAGCACAAAGGTCGTCTTCATCCCAGGGCTTGCTTCTATTGACTGCTTGTTATTCTTGATCATGGGTCACATACTCATGTTTCTTTGCAACTCTAGTAATTGTTTTTAAAAATTTATTCTGGATACCATGGACATAATGTTTTAGAGATTATAGATAATGTACTTCTAACTTAAAACTGGCTTGAGTTTTGCTCTGGCAGCAGGGAAATTACTAATTGATTTTTCTGGGCCTTATCAGGCTTGTGGGTTTTTTGTTAAACATGAGCTTACTACTGGACTGTGGCCTTTATTCTAGGTTACAGCTTTTACTTCTAAGGAGAGGACTTCTTGAGGTTACAGCTGACCACCTCTCAGAGGTGCTGGGTGAGGTCTCCCCATCCTAGAGAGCTAGAGGGGGAGCTACTCAAGGTGGGGAATGCTGTTCAGCCTCATGGCCTTAACTCCGTCTCAGCCCTGTGGCAGGTGGTCCCTGGTCACTACATACAGGGTGGCCACGTGCTTAGGCACCATCAGCCATGAACTTGTGAGGAGCCCTTGCTGGGACTTCCAGAAACCCCTCTGCTCAGCTTCTTTCCTGCTCCACCCTTTCCAGCCGCTCCTGAGAGCAGAACTCCAGCCTGTGCCTCTGGGCTTTGAGGCCACCCTCCTGCTAGAGATGGCGGACGTGCCCCAGCAGACAGATGTGCAATCTGAGTCTCACCTCCTGTGTGTCCTTGCTCTCAAGGATTACGGTTTAGTGCTGCCTGTTGCTCAAGCCTTAAAACACTTAGCTCCCATGCTTCCCCATTTTAGAGTCATTTATGCTGGGGATTGAGGGGAACCCCAGTGCCAGGCACTCCCTCATGGCTGGAAGAAAAGCTTACTGTGTGCTGTCTGCTGTCAGATACAAGCCTATATGACTGTACACAAATCTCTGGCGTTATCAGAGAATGAATGCTACAAAGTCAGTCAGCTGCTCTGGCCTCTGTTCACACTGCAGGTAAGGAGCAGAGTGCCAGGGCTATGGGCGGAACTCCCCATGGCTCTCCTCATGCCCAGCAAGGCAAGATGCCTCCTCCAGGCACCTGTGTGTAGAAGCTCCAGGTGGCAAGGCTGGGTAACATTTCTAAGGTGCAGTCCGGGGCCCTGCAGAAAGGTCAGGTCCCTCTGGCGGTTCAGAGAACTGACAGCCCATTTTAAGGGGTGAAACACAAATACAGCAAATTCAAGAGTGACTTCTAAGCCCTGAATAGCTTCTGCCCCTGTTCCGTCACACCGCCTCGCCTGCCTCAGGTTAAGAGACAGAGTAGTCACATGCAAACAATTTAGTTAACCTCTACTAGGCGCTCCGTCCCCCGTGAATGGAGGGGAAACAGTGAGCATGAGGACAGGGTGGCCAGGGAGGGCACAGGGCTGTGCTCAGAGAAAGGAGAGAAGCCGCTCATTTCCTGAGTTTTGACATAAACTCGTTCAGTCAGCAGACAATCTTTTTTAACTTAAAACATGGGAGATCACCTAGACATATGTTTCCTGTGAGAAAACACATCCTGGGGTGAGTGCTGGGGTGTGACACTGAGCCACGAAGTGACATCATTTTGAAGAAGAATGAATTAATTGCTGGAAGGATAATTCGCAGAAGCCTTTGGGAGGCTAATGTTAGTCTTTAAGAATGCTGAGTGTTTGACAAAAACAGAGAAACCCAGGAAGGCATGCTCCTGCTTAGTGCATTTTCAAGGCAAACACAATTATGAATATGTTTGTTTGCCCAGATGGATAAAAGCCAACTCATATCTATACATACAAGCACACGGAAATACCTGCTGTTTTGTGATGTGTCTACCTTTGGGCCCTCCCAGTGGTGCAAAATATTACACAGTTAAATTATAAGAAGAGAAGGTTTTAATCCATTCAACCTTACAATGTTCCAACAACAGATGATGTCACGACTAAGAATGACCTGGCCCATTATTCTGAGGTCAAATTCCTTAAAATCACAGCCTTTTCACTGCGAGTATAGTGGACAAGGCCACTCCTATCATGGGAATACCAAATACATCATTTCAAGGAAGAAGTAGTGCCCACTTCAGATGAATCGCACGCTCAGACCTCAGCGTCCGTCCTGTCAGACCTACTGAGAGCAAGTGAACGGCAGTCGTTGGCACCCTAATGGGAACACCAGAATAATGGCCCCACAGACCAGCGTGCTGTGATGCCCTAGTCAGTCCCCGCAGAAAGCCGGTGGAAAGCCGGGTGTGCGTATCGGAGCAGAATCTTTCCCTCTGCAGCGTGGGCTGCATTCTCAAACTTGGAAGTCTGAAGGAACATTCACAGCAAACACCATTAACTACTACGCACTCAGGACGCAGGAGTCCCACACCTCTAACATATGCTACAGCGTTTAGGATTTTACAAGACATAGTTATTTCTAATATACCAGGAATTGTTTCTCCCTTTCTTGCCTTGGCTGAGGCCCAGGATGAAAGATAGAGATCTTCACCATCATTTGCTATTTCTGATTTTAATATAGAAGGAAAAGCTCATCGCAGGCCAAAGCCTATGGACTGTATTCACATGAAGCCAGTGTGCACAGTCCGGCAGGGCCGGCCAGTTAGGGCAGTGCAGATTTGTTTCACCCCAACACTTGATGCACGGGACAAGAGGCGTTCAGTGATGGCAGTGAGGTTCCTCAGGGAGGGCTTCCCGTGTGGCTAACATTGTACAGCCGGACGCAGGCTCAGCTAAACACAGAGATGAAAATAGTGATCCTTTTCCTTTTAAAATCTACCATAACAAAATGAGCAATGAATAGAATTCTGGGCTATTTTGAACCATAGCAAAATACATACGCAGTTGACCCTTGAACAATTCAGGGGCTGGTGGCCAAATTTCTGAGCAGTTGAAAATCCCTGGGTAACTTTTGATTTCTCCAAAATCACAGCTGCTAGTAACATACCTATAGATAACATACACATTTGATTAAAACATAGTCTGTATGTTATATGTGTTATATACTTTATGTATACAATAAAGTAAATAGGAGGGAAAAGCTTGTTAAGAAAATCGTAAGGAAGAGAAAATATATTTATTGTGCGTGAAGTAGTGGACGTGGGCTGGTCTTGCCGTCCCAGAGTGGTGGAAGCAGAAGACAATCCCCCTGTGAGTGGACCTGGACATTTAAACACTAAACGCTGCTGGATGTTGCTCAAGGATCAACTGTATACAGAAGAAACTAAGACCCATGACATTAGGAAGGCATGTTTTGGTGGGTGGCTTTGATATTTCTCTCGAAAATGCAAGGACTCATCTCCATATGGGAAATCAGATGCTTGCTAAAGAAATGCAACTTGTCAGTGGGAACACATCTCGAGCTCAGCCGAATACAAGGAACAGGCTCCATCCGCTTCCTGACACCTCTAAGAACACACTTACACATTCTCGCTGGCTGAGAGCTGGTTAGAATTACAGTGAGTAGGATCCCTTTCAATAACAGGAATAAGGATAATGATTGTGTGCTGTTTAAATCAAAGAGATAATTGCATTTGAGTGAGGCGACCTGCATTTGAAGCCTGGTCTGCTGTTAACTTCCAATCTGGCACTGCAGTATCCTTTAATACATTTGGGCTTGGGCTCTTCGGTTGTAAAACGGTGGGTAGTAACATCTGTCTGTGGAACTCAAAGGATTTTTGTGAGGATCACGGAAAAGAAAAAAGAAAACACATAGAATGAAATAATGCAGGTGTTTGTAGCATAAAAACCACAAACGGAGGTGTAAAGGCAACAGAGCACAGGGCTCCGCAGCGGGGGCTCTGGAGTCGCACGCTGGTGTCCAGTCCTGGGTCTGCCCCTTACTAGCCACGAGGCACCCTGTGGTTTGGTTGGCTCAGCGGCATCACGGCTACCACAGTGGTGCATTTCCCTACCAGGCTGGTGTGGCACTGACATCAGAACTCTAACCCAGCGACTGCCAACCAGTATGCCAGGCTGCTGTGCTGGGGGAGGATCTCAGGTGTGTTGCAAAACTTTCTAAAGACTATTAATTAAATTATTTTGAAAAGAACTTGAAAACACAGTAAGTATATTCTTTTTATAAACTCTTTTTTTTTTTTTTGGATCAGCATAGTGTAAGTGTGCCGTGGAAGTTTAACTACAAGTTCAAGTGTGAATTCTTGAACGTATAGTTAAAGTTCTTGAACTTGTAGATAAAGAAGGTTGAAAAACACGGCTCTAACCCAACTCAGAATGAGCCAGATAGTAAATGTCGGCCAGTCCCTGCTGCTGTCAATTCCTACCGTCCTCTGTCTCATCTGGAAGGAGAAGGATTTTACACCCCTTTGAATTGTTAAGGTTTCAGAGTAAATCTTATGCTTTAATGTGTGTCAATATTATTTCAGAATTCAGACCTCAGGAAAAGTATATATCTTCATATTTGATAAGAAAATAATATTCTTGGGCTCTGCTGTCAAACACAGCCTGAACACGGTAACAGAGCAAATGAGAATGTTATGTATAATCCCAAATATCAAACTGTTCCCCAAAGTGACAAGATCAATATTGCAACTCTGAGCTTTTCCCTCACTAGCAGATGGTGCTATTAAAAATACCAAATAACACATCTCTTGGTGAGGAGGATCCCGTAGCCAGCCACAAGTCTTCATGAAGTCTGCAGTCTTACCTTCTGCTTAGAGGGCAAAGTCAATACTGGAATGTCCCTGGGATTATTTTCTCAGATAGAAGCTTCCAGAAGGTGCCCTCAGACAACCCCCATTCTCTCTGTGTGTTAATAGCTGCATCTCTGGTCCACTTTCCCACCCTGCCGTGAACCTATAGGCTCCCAGGGTTCTCCTCAGCTGGGATGTGGTATTTCTTTTCTAATGAGGAGTTACTTCAAACCTGAGGGGCGTCTACCGAGGACCCAAGACGCAGATTTCTCAGGGAATGACTCGGTGGGCAGTGTGTCTGAGCGTTCAGAGCAGGACACAGACCCCCAAAGTGTCCACTGGGCCAGGACTGCGCTGATGCCTGTTTTTGGAGCTGTTAGGCAGAGAAGCAAGAAAGGAGAAAAAGAGAAGAATGAAGGGGGGAGTTTCAGGACAAAAATGGCAGAATAAATTGGGGCGGAGCTGAGCGTGGAGCAGTGAACAAGCTCCCAGGTGAGGCCGCAGGTGAGCAGGCCGGGCTCAGAGTCGCCTTCTCTGGCCCCAAGGAACCGCAAACCAGCCCTGGGAGAGACAGACGGCTCCGCCTTTTGGAATCTGGTGGTAAGGGCTTTGGACTCACCACGTGAGCGTGGCTCCCTCAGTGTGGCTTGGCTCATTTCTCCGTCACTTGACGTCCTGATGAACATGTTTGTGTCAGCCCAGGTGGACTAAGGGGTGAAGGGAGCCCTCCAGGTGTCCTCCCAAATCCTGCGACACAGACCCTCAGAGCCAGCCACATCCAGGACATGCCCCACACTGGACCCGCCCCATCTGGCTGCCTTCTGAAGTTCTGCCACCAGCCTCAGGATGGACTTATGGCAGGTGATCTGATAGTTCAGTCCCCACCAGTCATGTCAACCTTAACAGAAAAGAGCTGAGATCATGTAAGTGCAGGTTTGTCAGAGGGGAGAGCCGGTGGGCACAGGTGCTGGAAGGTATGATGGGGTGGGGTGTGTGTGTGGAGGGAAGGCCTGCAGGGGAGACCAGGTGGTGAGTGCGGGTCCAGGGACTTGCCATTAGGAAATGAGGATGTGAAGGGAACAGTCTATCAGTCCTTCACCTGAGATTGCTCATTCTCCAGAGACCCAGCTTTTGTTTTCCTGTGTGTGCGTGTGTGTGTGTGGGGGGGTAAACTTGATGGTTTGTCCTCTTAAGTGATGATATTTAAGCACCTCAAGTCCAAAGATAATGATCAGCACCCCAAATAAAGATTTAGAGCACAATATGCTGATAAAAAGCCTGGATATTGGAGTTCAGAAGGAAATGCTGGAACTGGCTATTCCCATGACAAGTGTTTAGCAAATTAAAACTAGAGACAGATGCTAAAGGTCAAAAATTGTCTTTATGATTTTCTATGAGACACCCAGCTGGGAGATGGCAGCATTTTACCATGACGGAAACCTGGTCACCTGTCTCCTCCAACATATCAACAGGGAGGTCGCCTCAGGTCGGCTCATACAGCCAGGGCCCAAGCACCACACTGCCTCATCCCCCAAACCACCTTCAGAGATTTGTTTTTATATCGTCACCTTTGTCTACTACTTTCTGTCTGGACCTTCCTTCCTGTTGGAAGGCTATAATGGCTACGTTATTCCAATTTAATTCACTGTGTCACACCTCACAGGGCACCTGGCACACCCCAGCCACCTACCATGCGCCCTGAATATTGACTGTAGTGAGGGTTAAGCACGTTATCCCCCTTTGCTCCCCTTCCTCCTCCCTGACCAACCCCACACGCCATTAGAAATTCAGCTGGACTTCTCTGTGGCTTCTCCAGAGTGGTCCCAGCACAGTCTTCCCAACTCTTGTTATTTGTGGTCATCATCACATCTGGTCCACCGGCAAGGCCTGCTTCACACCCTTTGCACTTTCCCTGAAGCGTTAGCTTCCTAGGCTCATCAGGCAGAATGTTCTTACCCCGTGCTTCTGGAGATCACTGGAGGTGGATGTGAGGCCAGGTCTGCAGGGGTGGCTCCCTCTGCGGCTGGGAGACAGGACGGCCTGCTTCTGCAGGCCTGCTGCGGTCCTGGGCATCCTGGGCTTGTAGAAGACGCATCATTGCCGCTCCCTCCCATGTGGTCGCCTCTCTGTGCCCACCTGTGTCCATGTGGTCTCTCTGTAAGGACACCAGTCAAATTGGAGTCGGGGGCATCCTGATGACCTCATTCTAACTTCATCACCTCTGGAAAGACCCTATCTCCAGAGAAGGCCACAGTCTGAGGTCTGAGGGTCAAGACTCCAACATATGGATTTTGAGTGGACGTGCTTTAACCTGCAATATGGATGCCTAAGGTTCCAGTGGTGCAGAAGCTCCTTGGCCGCCAGGCAGTGCTATCCGAATGTTCGGTATCACTGTAGTCAGGAACAAATCACGGTCAAATGAACAACAATAACGAAAAGTGCTTGCAGAAGCTCCCTCCTGCCCCAGTGATGTGCACCCTACTGCTAACCTTGCCAGCAAAGTGCTTCTCCCTCACTCCAGCTTTTCTTTTCCAAAAAATAATTTCTGAATCCAACTCCTGTAGACTACTCCAGTTGACAAATGGTAAGACTTAACATCCAACAGTTTCATTCTTGGGCTTCTAAGTGAAATCATTCTAACCATGTTTCTTTCTTCAAAACAGAGCAAACTGGCAGTGACTTATTTTCGACACTGGCAGGAAACTCAGTAACCTGTGATATAAATAGTGAGACGCGTGGAGCGGCTCCTTCCCTTCAGACTCTCCCACCATCCATTTCCATCTGCGCTCCTTCTGCCTCGTGCATAATTCATCTCAGCTGTTTTCTGCTGACTTCTGGCACCCGCCTGCCTCCCTGTGCTTGGCAGCCTCAAGACACAAATGCAGACAGAGCCGGGGAGCCCATGTGGACGGCCTGGTACAAGCTGTGCAGGGACACTCCACTCCGGGAGGACCCTGAATGCCTGGCAGGACAAAAGGTTTTCTTAAAATATGAAAGAAGGGACATGCTACCAGAGACCCCCTGTGGGGGTCTGAGAGAGAATGCATGCCTGGCACCCGCCCCTTTTCCTTGTGTCATGGCGCCCTTTGTTCACACCACCTCCAGGATTCCTGAAGTCTTGACCTCAGAATGTGCTCAGCAACCTCCTGGAAGACAGGACTCATTTACACAGGAGGGATCAGTCACCCCAGTCTGGACACGTGCTCGACTTCTGATGCTGCTTATCTGCCTGCTGGGGGTGGGGGCCTACCCCCAAGCCCCTGCATGGTGACTGGGAATTTTATTATCAGCGGATAATCATTCCAGATCGGAAATCTACCTGCCTGAACTCCTCCATGTGCCTCCGTCAACCCCTGCTCCTGGGCTCTGGGGTTTGCTGAACCGGGATTCTTGGCTTTCTGATTGCCCTTGGCTGGACAGTCCCCTCCATACCCACAGTGCCCTGCCCCTGTGCATCTCACCCCTGCTGCCCCATCATCTTCTTAGGGCTCCTCCCAAGCCCAGGTTTCTTTCCATCCGTCCTGAGGGCAGTCCTCATCCCTACGATGTTGCATCCTGAACAGGTCTTCTGAGCCGAAGCCACACGTCCAGGTGACTCCTGTCTCATGGCAGCCCCAAGGCGGCCTGATGCTGGTCGGGTAGCATGGACAGTGTTCTCCCCGGTGGGTAGAACAGAAAAATGATCCTCTTCCAGGATGTCAATTGACCTCCAAGGCCATGAGTATTCTCTCCAATTTGAAACTCATCTGTCAGCTGCTGACAGCCTTTCAGAGAAGGCCCCAGGGGGCTTTCATAGGTATCAGTCACTGATCCATTCTCTCTCATCTGTGACTGCTAAGTGCTGTAGAAGAGAAGGGGCCAGGTGGTCCTGGGCACAGGTACCAAAGCAGAGGGACACAGCAGGGCCATGAACAGGAGAAAGGACAGCGGAGCAGCTGGGGCTGTGTGGTGAGGACACTGCCCCCATCACTGAAGGGGACTGAGGAGCCACCGCAGAGTCAGACGGGCCACCAAGGTGCCTATCTTTGAGCATCACTTTCTACACATCAGTGCCACCCCTGCTGTGTGAGAGTGATCTGCATCAAACCTGAGCCCCTGCGATGTCCAGGAGAGAGGACCCTGCGTGGAGCTTGTGAGGGCCCTGTCTTCATTCAAGTTTGAGGCACAGTAGAAAATAATCACCAGACTCAGGGTGCGAGAACCATCTTTCACTGCAGGCCGCCTTCAGGTTCTACCTTTCAAGATGCCTTATGAATGCCGAAAATCAGCGACTGCCAATAAATGTGCTCTGAATTGAATGGTAAGATGAACTATTTTTCTTTATGGTGATGCAAAAATACATCATCGTTCTACGCTCCCAGGGGCAGAATACATTGACTCTATGTTATAATCAGCTTTCACCTTTTTGGTTATACTTTGGTTCTACTCTTCGTCAAACAGTCTACAGCAGCAGTTCTCAACCTGTGGGTTGTCACCCACAGGAACTGTATTAAAGGGTTGTGGCATTAGGAAGGTTGAGAACCACTGGTCTACAGGCTAGAACAGTGCCTGGCACCCAGTGCTACTTCAGTAAATGTTTCTGAGTGGCAAAGTGACACTTTTGGATAAACCATGGTTTCTGTGGTTAGGTGAGGAGGTTGGAGGTACACACGGGACAGAGGGTCCCACAGCTCTTGTGCTATCTCTGGTCCTTACACGTAACCCAGAGAGGAATGCTGGCTGAGTCCCTTCGTCACACCTGCCTCCAGCCCCTCCATGGTGGTACGGGGTTCTCTCCTGCTCCGGCAGGCTCTGCCATCCACAGCCTGGGAGGAACTCTCGGTGAGGAGGCCAGGGCACCAGACCCAGGTGGAACGAGGCTATAGCAGCCTCTTCCTGAGGAGGAAGCCACAGCAGCGGAAAGAAAGAGGGCAGGAGAAACCTACCCCCAGTGACATTCTCCGCGTCTGATCAAGGTCTGTTGTATCCATTCTGTCTGTGAGAACCGAGAAAGGGCTTATGGATTGGTGCTCTTTGCAGAGCAAATATTTACCTGCCTCTCCCTGAGGGAGGGGCCACACCTGACTCCCCCACCCCCTGCCCTTCCCATAGAGTTGTTGGTGTGCTCGGTGCATACCGTCGGCTATCAGTGTGCTCGGCGCATACCGTCGGCTATCAGTGCGCTCAGCGCATACCGTCAGCTCCTTGTCTCTGTGCTTGTACACGTGTGCGGGAGAGGACGGGGAGTGAACACACAGTGGTTCTCAGGGGTCCGGTGCTCATCATGTGAAAAAACCCAGCTTTCTCTCAAGACCTGCACTTCCCAAACCAGAAAATTTCCCTTGACTCTCTTTATAAGGCTGAAATTAAAAAAAAAATATATATATATATATATAAACCACTATTCTAATGTAATATAAAAGTCATGTTCAATGCTACTTCAAACTCTCCTTCTGTCCCTGCGATTGTGAACCCAGGGCAATCCCTGAGGGTCCCACTAAAATGAAGAGAAATCTGTGCTTTCCCAGTTCCCGTTTCTCCTCCCCAGCCAGCCAGGCTTTTGGCAGCATGTGAACCCTGGAAGCATCACTAATATTTAACTCTCAACAAAAGCAATGACTTATTTAAAACAAAATTTGTGTCATCTACTTCTATTTCTATCCTAAAATGTAGAACACAGTACTCACCTACTTTGTGGTGGAAACTAAATCATTTATAAGTGAATTCATAAATGAATTAAATAAGGATTTTGAGATGCTTCGATGAGCCCAGGACACTTGACAGAAAAGAAAGAAACACACGCTCAAACTGATATTTGCTGTCTTATCAGTGCTGGGTTCAAACGATCAATTTTTTACATCATCACAGGCACAAAAAACACTCCAAATCATTTTTAAAATGAAGTCTCACATTCAGTCTGAAGTACACACTGGGAGTTACTGAACGACAGAAAACAATTTGAGAATTATTGATCTGAAGATCCTGTTTGATTATTAATCCATTAGGCTTCGGCAATGGGGTTTATAATGATGTCTTTTAAATTTGCTGTTACCAGTGGGATGGGGAAAAACAATCCCTAATGATATTTCTGAATGGGAGAGTGTTCATTATTATTGATTTTCTCATCCACTTATTTTGTCCAGAAATTGCTGAACAGGTTAAATTGTAACTAGTGAATGAGTGCTGAAGGATGGGATGGAGTCAGCCACAGGACAATTTCCGAGACCTCCTCATTCTGGGGGAGGGGCCCCTGGAATAAACAGCAGGGCTTTCCACAATGACAGTGCCTGGCACTGGGTCCTGATCAGTTTTGAACGGCCACGCCCTTTATCAGTTGCACCTGTCCTGACCCTGTCCTTGCTGGAGGGTGCTGAGCAATTTTGAGGAAGGGGGTGTGAGATGCTGGTGAGGGGCTGGTGAGGGAGAAGAGCCTCTCCCAGGCCTGGCTGACTCAGAGCTGCAGACCGTTGGGGTTGTCATCACTGTGGAAGGACAGACAGCATCAGGCTGCCCTCCTAAACCTTAAAATGCTGAAGTGTGTGGCGCAACCCCGTTTCCCAAACACATGATGCACAGCAGATCACTAGAACTCAGGGCTGAGACTGCGCCCCTCAACAGCAGCTCCCCACCTTCCTCTCTCCCAAGCTCCTGGTGACCAGTGGTCCGCCTTCTGCACAGATGTGCGTGACTGTCACAGGAGCCTCACGAAAGGGGAATTACGCAGGTGTGTCCTTCCGGGGCTTATTCCCCAGCAGAATGTCCTCAGCTTTGTCCATGTCGCAGGTGGTGGACTTCCTCCTTTTTAAGCCTGAATAACATTCCATATTGTACGTGCACACGAGTGCAGGAACACGCACACACACACACCCCTTGTTTTTTTACCTCTTATCTGTCCATGGACATTTAGGTTTGGGTTTTCTCAGTAGTGCTCCAGCAAAAACGGGACATGCAGGGATCTCTCTGAGATCCTGATTTTGCTTTTTTTTTTTTTGAAAAGTACCCAGAAGTGCTGGATCCTGTGAAAATTCTATTTTTAAGTTTTTGAGGAAACTCCACATGGTTTTCAGTAGCACTATTTTACGTTGCTATCAATAGTGTACAGGAGTTCTCTTTGCCATCTCTTATCTTATGGGACTCTTGAAACTGGTTGAAAGAAACAGTTCCCCCACTCCTCCAGTGCAAGAGAGAGATGGGGAGGAGACAGGTGACTTCTAAAATAAAGGGAACGTTGACAACTGACCACTGAGCCTCACCACTGTCTGGCACTAGGGACCACCCACCACTAAAAATAAGCAGATAATTGTTGCTGTCCACGAGAGGCCACACTGGCCTTGATAAATATTCAGACGATAGTAATTATGGACCCTTGTCAGCAGAGGCCACTAAGGACGCCCACATGGAGCTCATCTGTAGAAGGTGGTGACAGCAACGTGCAGACCCAGACTTGGTGATACTCCTTAATACTTGGTGATACTGCTTAAATTCCCAGCAAATGCAAAGACATCCAAAGGGCCTTCCTGAGGCGTCCCTGTGGTGCTGGAGGAGCCTTTGCTGGGGCTTTTCTCACGTCAGGAACCACAGGGCTCCTCGCTTTCTCTTCTACAGAGTCTGGAGCCCTCTTGTTTCATTCTTGAATTATCATTTCATATTCATTAAATCATGTTCTGAATAAGACAAAAATTCTCCAGTTCCATTTTTCAAATGGCTTCTATTTATTGGCAAGATACTTTGGAGTCTTAGGAGAATTCCTTAAAGAGCATCTCGCAAAGACGATGCGTTTGGTGAAAGGTCTCTGTCCTCTCTCCTGCTTCCCTTCCATCCCAGGACTTATCCTCCCTGACCCTGTGCTTCCCACGTCTCTGTGGACCTAATCTCGCCGGTCCCCAGCTGTGGCACCTTGTCAGCGGGAGATGCATGAACAGGAGAACATGGTTCCACTGATGTCTCAGCCACCCGACAGCTGTCACCTAAATCATCTCAGTTGCTCCTTCACAAACAGCGGCTAATAACAAATGCCTTCCAATTTTAAGGGCTACTGGTATAAAAATGTGAGGTTGTTTTACAATACCGCTTGTTAATCAAGTTAAAGTACCACTGTCTCCACAGAGAGCGGGTGGGCACAGGTGCATTGGAGATGAGGGAGGGCTGCTAATGACCTGGGGAAAGAACTTTTTTTTTGAGATAGAGTCTCACTATGTCATGCTTGGTAGAGTGCTGGGGTGTCACAGCTCACAGCAACCTCAAACTCTTGGGCTTAAGCAATTTTTTTGCCTCAGCCTCCCAAGGAGCTGGGACTACAGGAGCTCGCCACGGCACCCGGCTATTTTTTTGTTGTAGTTGTCATTGTTGTTTAGCTGGCCCAGGCTGTGTTCAAACCTACCAGCCCCAGTGTATATGGTTGTCACCCTACCTGCTGAGCTAAACCCTGGGAAATAATTTTGACTTTGAAGTTGACCATCCCTATGTTTAAATACTGCTTCAAGTGACTTTAGAGAAAGGAGTTAACAAATTTATCAGTACTTTAAATATCACTGTTTATCCTTTGTACAGGTAAAATGAAATATCTCTAGCCAGGCATTGCAGGCACAGGGCCTGTCCTGTGGTAGACCTCCAAACTGGTGACAATTTCTTTTCTTCAGATTTTATTCTTATGATAAAGACAAAAACATCAATCTAAATTTTCTTATTTAATCGTTAGATAGTGTAAGTGATATTAATAGTGGAGTCAAAATATCTCCAGAGCTAAAGAGAATTTAGGCAGCATGTGACCCTTCTAAGGATTTAACATGAGAAAAGATGAGGTCAAGAAACGTTTTTCTGAAACAAGTACATACAAACACACACACATATAATATATAATGTCTTCTGAAAGGGAACTTCCTTCATACATTTTTGCAGACTATTCTCAGAAAACTGCATATTTTCTGAGCACATTTTTCTAAAGATTAAAAGGTATTAAGGGTCTGGGTGACTCCTTGTTGTGACAGCTTACTCTGAAATCAGAATGTTTTCAAAATGTCAACGATCAATAACCTGAGATCTACAGGGATCTCAAATTAAGCAATAAAAAAGAGGAAACAACCCCATTTATTACTGGCCAGAAACATGAACAGAACTTTCTCTGAAGAAGACAGATGAATGGCCAACAAACACATGAAGAAATGCTCATTGCCCCTGCCTATCAGAGAAATGCAAATCAAAACCGCCCTGAGACATCACCTAACCCCAGTGAGAATGGGCCACATCACAAAGTCTCCAAGCTGCCGAAGCTGGTGAGGGTGTGGAGAAAAGGGAACACTTCTACACTGCTGGTGGGAATGCAAACTAATAGAGCCTCTTCGAAAAGAAGTGTGGAGACTCCTCAAAAAACTCAAAGTAGACCTTCCATTTGATCCCACAATCCCATTCCTAGGTGTGTACCCAGAAGAAAAAACTATTTTACCATAAGGACAATTGCCTTAGAGTGTTTATCAAAGCTCAGTTCACATTCACCAAGATGTGGAATCAACCCAAGTGCCCATCAACACATGAATGGATCAATAAACTGTGGATACATATACCCTCAGAATACCACTCCGCCATAGAAGAGATAGAAGCTTCGTACCTTTTATATAGACCCTGATGGCGACGGAGAACATTCTACTTAGTAAAGTATCACAAGAATGGAAAAGCAAGTATCCAATGTACTCAATACAAATATGAAATGAGCAGATGAACAAATACACTCCCACACAAGAGAAAAACACAATTAAACTCAAGCTGGGAGAAGAGGAAAGGGGGGCAGGGAGGAGGGGACGAGGAGGGGGAGTGGAGTGCTCTCACGCCCGGCGGGCCCAATGTGAGGGTCTGTGGCCACCTCCTGGGGGAGGGGCAGAGCTACAACTTGGCCTTTACCTAACAAATGCAAACTCTGTAACCTAGTCATCTGTACCCTCATATTAAATTAAAATTTTTTAAAATGTAAACAAACAAGGAACTGATCATGTGTTTCAAAAAAGCCCCTGACATCATCAAATCGTGTCCCTGATGTGAATTTCCTCTGGACATTGCTGGAAATCTTTTTTGGAGTTGTTTAATTTTGGTAAATTTTGAAATCTAACTCTGCACATTGGGGACGGTTGTGCTTTCCATTTTGAAAACAAAAACTAATCAAGTGCCATAGTTAAAGAAATTGGAGATGTTCATTTTCTGATTATTCAGAATGGTGTTTAATGTACACAGCAAATTTAACAAGATAGTTAGGTCTTAATTTAATGTCATGTTTCATGAAAGATAAAGCTTTGCAGTTGATTGGAGAAGCCTGGGGAGCGTCCAGAACACTAAAGTGCGCACTCCCCCAAAGCGGAATTTCATCTTTATCTAGAGCCCTGGTTCTCAACCTTCCGAATTCCATGATGTAGTTTCACTGTTACAAAGGGGTCGTGACCCACAAGTTGGGAACCAACTGATCTGGAGCAAAGAACTTCACCATTACCCTGGATTCCAGCCTTTTCATAACAAACCATGATCAAGGGGTCACCTTGTCATGTGGATTTTACATCATAGTGTCTCTTAAGAGTGTCCACTCAACCATCACCATCAAGGTCACTCTGTGTGTCCCCGCCAAGGCCACAGTGTCCTCCCGGCTGGTGGACAGGCTGTGTGTCCCCGCCCAGGCCCCAGAGGCCGCTGAGTGTTCTATTCAGCTCACTGCTCACTCTCCTCACATCTATTCTCCCCTCAGAAGAGAAGGGGACCTTTCATGCCCCTCTCCTGGGTCCTGTTGCACCTGGGAAGGGTGGCCCACAGGGCCCATGGGGCACGCCCGTCACAACCTCTCCCTCCCCATCTTCCCTAAAGGATGTGGCCAGGATGTGGCCCCTGAGCCCTCTCCCACGGAGATTTCCCAGCCTTCCTCTTCCCTCACTCATCCTTCAGATCCTTGGGAAGTCTCACCCAGCCTTGCGGGCTTAGATTCCATGTCAAAGGCCACTGCAGCTTCTCCTGCCTCCCTTTCGGCCTCAAACACATGTACTGGCTACAAGTTCACACTGGCTCCTTAGTGACATTGGACTCTTACCTACAGCCCTGACCAGGTATCAGGAGTTCTCTGTTTGCTCATGGACTCCCTGGTACCTAGGACACAGCGGACGATTAAGAAACACTGGGAACTGTATTCACGGAGTCACTTGATGAACGAATGGGTCGTAAGCACACATGTTTATCATCTACCAGGTACCATGGGGGGCAGGCCCCGGGGCCGAGTGTCTGCTGGTGGGGAAGGTGGAAGGTTTGCACGAGGTTTCGCTTATTCTTTGTCAAACCCTCTTTTTGGTCAACAGAAGCATCACTTTAGTGTTTAGCTTAGGGCTGGGTTTTGTCGTGGGATGGGGAACAGACTTTGCACCTGCAGATGTGTTGAAGTCGTATCCAGAAAGGTGGAAACCAGACTGTGCTCACCTGTGCCATCTCCTCTGCCTGGAGAATTTTCAACTGGGGGCCATGACCTCACTGGGTTGCTTTTGGCTTTCTCAAGCATTATCATATACTACAGTATTGATGGAAGGTGCCAGATAACAAACATACACCACATCACCTCCCCGTGACCAGCCGGGTAGGGTGCCACAGAGCTCCTGACTCAGCAGCCCTGGAGGCTCCGGCCCCACCCTGGGTAACAACAACAAAGCCTGAAGGAGGGGAGCGAGTGGGCGGCATAGGAGGGTGGGAAGTGCAGGAGATGGTCCTGACCTGGAGAACGCCCTGCAATGCTTCCATCCACTGCAAAGCACATTATTATATTTCAAACTGCTTGTTTCTTTTTCCCTAACTCAACTGTTAGAAGGATGGAGGAGCAAGGTGCCTGCTGCCCACGGAGATGAAGAAGGCACAGCAGCGGTGGCATCTGTGTCGTGCTCTGACAGACGTGCTAACTTTGAGAGGCTGGGAGGAAGGGGGGGTCAAAGGTGACTGGCACAGGACGTGTGCAGGTCTCTGTTATTAGGGGGCCATGGCAGGCTCGCAGGAAGAGCAAGAGGGCAGAAGACCTGGGCACCGGCGGCAGGCAGGGCCCTGTGCTGTGTCACAGAGGCTCTCCCCCAAGACTTGCTGTCCCCATGGTAACTGAATTAAGTAAAGAGTCATCATTTTTTCCTAACCAGTCTAGAGAAAATTAAAATTTCAGTTTACCATGAATTAATATGCCTTTTTTAATAATGTGAAAGTGAAAGTGTTACATTTAAACTGGGGCCTCGGTAACATGACCTCGGCCGCTGCCAACACAGCTCTCCCGCCCCGACTCTCATCCAGGAGGCTGATGGCGATACCCAGAGGGGTGCGCAGGCTGCTTCCCTGCAACGCACAGGAGACCTGGAAGCCTCAGAGAGTAATGAAGTCATTACCATAACCATTTGAATAAAATTTTCAAGAGTTAAGTCACCTTTTTGTGATTTATTGTGGAAAAAAACGCAGCCACTGAGTCATAGGACTGGAAAAGTCAAGACACAGGCTGCAGTTGTCAAAGGTGAGATGGGAGGGGGCTGGGGGCCGGTGCGGGGAGAGCCGGCTGTGGTCTGAGCGGCCCTGGAGTCCTGTGCTGAAGCCTCAGCACCCATGGGACTCTGTTACAAGGCGGGGCCTTCCAGATGCGATTAGGCCACAGGGTGTGGCCCTGGCACAGGCCCTGTCTGCATGCCCAGGGCCTGGTCAACGCGCTTCAAATCTGAGTTTCCTTAGAGACCTACACATGCTTTCCACCCTTTAGTTAAACCTTATTTACTGGGAGATTACTCATTCAAGACCAACTATGAAATATGGAAGCAGCTCCCCCAAGCCTGCCTTGGAGAGCCGTCCTGCATCCCTCTGCAGGAAGGGCACACAGGGGTTTAAGTGGGACTCCCCACCTCAGTTTATGATACCAGTGCTCTCAGTCCCCTCGTGGTGCATAACACACAGTGCCTGAAACTGCGTAATTTAGAAAGAACAGAAATTTATTCTCTCACAGATCTGCAGGCTAATCCGAGATCAAGGTACCCGCAGGCTCCCCGTCTGGTAAGATTTCGGTGACTGGTGAGGGCTGCTCTCTGCTTTCCAGCGGGGCAGCTTTCTTGAGCCCCTTTGTAAGCCCCACCCAGGAGGGCAGGGCCCTCATCACTTAGCTCCTCCCCCAAGGGCCCACCTCTTAATACTCTCTCAAGTCCAACATAGGAATTCTGGAGAGACGCACACATTTGAACCATAGCACACATCTAGCAAACCAGGGTATGCAACCCTTGTTCTTGACACGTGCCAGGGGGAAGCCACAGGTAAAGGCCCTGAACTCCAAACCAGGCGCCTGGCCGTCTGTGGTGACTCCCAGGTATCATAACAGTCCCCAGCGGAACCGAAGAATGAACAGAGCTCATGAGCACCCTTTGCTTGAAAAAAGGCAAGCCAGTGACACAGTTTGGAAAGACCCCAGTGAAGCAGCTGCGATGTCAAACAAAAAGCTATCAAATGAGGGAGCTTTCATTACCTGGACTGCCAGAGGGTCACGGGCACGTGCACGCAGGACTGGGCGTCTATCTCCTTCACAGTAAGTCGGCGTCAGGGGGTGGGAACCATGACAAGTAAGGCTGTTTGCTGGGCAATTCTTTGTTACTGACGAAAATCTTTCTGGAATGCCTATACCCTACTGCCACCCCAGTAAGTCGGTTTGGGATTTTATCACTGTTTGGAGATGGAGAACACTGCTGAGCCTGGGGGGCCACCATGCTGCACAGATGGCCTCAGCGTCCCCACCAGAGGGGAAGGCCAAGGAGATGGAGTCCATGCGGCAGAAGCTGAGGACAGAAGCCGGCCTATTTCTCTGACAGTGCCTGAGAGAATAATCTCATGAAATGAAATTCCAGAATAATCAAGATTTAGTCTACCAAAATATCTACAAAATACACACTTCCCAAGCACAGGCCCATTCGGGAGAGCTGAATATGTCCATCTCTTCAGTGTGTGCAAAGAGACACAAGTTATTCCTGACGCCCTTCAGTCAGACAATCACTCACTAAACCCGGGCACTGGCTTTTTCTCTTTTCTTTTTGACAATCCTTTATTTTGGCTGGTCTGCTGGGAATTAGAGATGGCTACGTGTATTTAAAGTTTGCACGTCTGCATTTTCAGCTCTGCTGTTTAATAGAAAAGTGATTTACAATTCTGGACTGGCAGAGACGGATTCTCCGGTGGTACAGCCAGGCACTTCCAGATGAGCTGAAAGACGGTTTCTGAGCATGAATTGTACGTCTGCACATAAACAGGAAGGCAAGGAAAATGATGAATCATCTCCTACCATCCCTCAGTGCAAACTGCAGAGTATATAATTTAAGATTTACTTTACTGCCAGCAATACCCGTATAACGTGATCATTCACAAAGAGCCTATCAAGGACATTAGGAAACAAAGGCTATATTAAGATTTCCTGCAACTCAAAGGAGGCCCATGAATAATTCACGCTCCCATGCATGGGGCCACCTGAAGGTGAGCACATGTGCCAGGCACCTAATTCTGAAGAGAACTGATAAATCAGCAGAATAACCTGATTTAGTGTCAATATGATACTTCAGGTCCCTGGACGGATGAAGCTGCTGCCCCACGTCTTTGAAGTGATCTGTAAGTCTGGGCAATTTGGGGTGACAGTCATTGCTGCTGATCAGGGAGCAGGACCCGGTGATGATGGCACTTTCTGCATCTCCCCTTGGGCAGGCAAGTGGCTTCCCCGGGATCCCAGACACACTCTGCCCAAAGACGGCGTAAATGCCAAACCCACCCAGCCCTCAGACGGCCGATCACGTGGGGAAAGCAGCTGGGCAGGACTGAAGTGGGAAGTGCTTCGCCGCCTCTCCGTGCATGTGGCTTTGCTGTCACTACTCACTGATTACCGTCAGGATGCTGAGAGGAGTGAGCGTCACACACAGGGGGCTGCAGCAGGGGACAATGTGGAATCACTACAGCCCGCTTCCCACCAATGCCCAGGTACGTGCTGAACCCACGTGGCCTCTGGTCCCCAGCACCGCACACCGTGAGCACCTGTGGCCCCTCTGTCTCTTCTTCCTTTGTGGCCACAGCAGGGCTCTTCAGCTGCGCTACCCTGAGCGGGGCAGAAGGAAGCAGGACCGATGGAGGACACGGCGGGACCTCAGTCCCACGGAAGGCTTGGCGTTTGCCTACATTTCTAAGGGGCACCTTCTCACTGACATCAGCCTGGATGAGCAAGTGTCAGCTGGAGATATACGCCCACCCCCCTCAACAATATGTCTATTTATAGCTTACTGGCTTTTACTTTCTTTTGGAAATTGTAACTGTTGAGAACAGGCCTACCCAGCCTCCTAAATAACTCAGCATATTCAGAATGCTCCGAAACTGATTTTTATTGTCCCCTGTTTACGGCAACACCTCAGAAACATGTTATTTGTATAAAAGCTCTTAACACTTGAAATTTGAGTTTCTGTTCCACCCCATTCCATCTTTTTGTGTGGTCAAATAATTAGGAATTCCATACAGACCAATATTTCCAAGTCCATGGACCATCCTCCCCTAACATGCTCTGGGCCCAGCTTTGGAGCTCACATGTGGGGTGACAATGTACCCCACAGCGGAGCCCTGGTCAAACCACCCCTGCAGTGGGGGAGCAGCCCTGCCCTTTATCTGCTTACCTTTCTGCCTTGGCCAAACAGTATTCTTAGGAGTATAGGTGATTTGAAAACTTTTTGTAAAATTAAGAAAAAAAAAACCCAAATTTCCTTAAGGCGAGGGCTTATGTCTAAAATCTGACAAAGTAAGCATTTTACTCGCGGTTTGTGGGAGTGAAACTGCCTGGATGTGGACTATCCAATCAGAATTCAAATAAATCTCCTATGTTCAGTTGCTTCCTTGGACCAGTTCCATTTTCTCTTTCAGAGAGATTTCACTCCCATGTTTAAATCACTACATAAGATTGAGTTTAACCTTTAACACAGGATGGAGCCTGTGGCTCAAAGGAGTAGGGCACTGGCCCCATATGCCAGAGGTGGCGAGTTCAAACCCAGCCCCGGCCAAAAACTGCAAAAAAAAAAAAAAAAAAAAAACCTTTAACACATATGTGAAGTCTGTAATTTGGAAAAAAAACACCACCACGAAACCTTGAACTCTGCTAAAATAATAACTCAAAACACCCATACGCAGGACAGGCCCTGTGAACAAGACAAGCCCTGTCTCCGTCCTGGGACTCAGCACCTCGGGGGAGCCTGGCACTGACACACAGTACGGAGTGATGTCAGCTGTTCTGTCACTGGAAAGGGAGGCTCTCCCAACCTCCCCTTCTTTAAAGAAAGGGTCCTCAGAAACCCTTCCTCCTTCCTACAGGAGAATATGGACATGTGAGAATCTCCATGTACTTGGTCACCAATTCCTTTATCCCTCCCCAAAGCTGGGAGCCCTGAAGGCCCTGCCCTGCTCCCTGGACCAAGGGTAAATTCGACTCCTGAAACTGGCCCTTCTGCCTGCCTCAATCCTTCCCAGACCCCACCTTAGGACTGTCATGTGGCCACGTGCTGGTCTCTGCATTCTCAAACAGGAGTCACTGCCCACTGCTCTTCCAGAAGGGCGTCCTATGGGAACTTGGAACAAGACCTGTAGTTGCCAGAAGCTGCAGGTGGATTTAAGGTCCACGGGCATGTCTGTGGGGGGGGGGGGGAAGCCCAGAGCACACCCTTTCCCTTCCTTCCCAGAGCTGTGAATTTGTGTTTTCCTCCACCCTGAGTTAGCTGTGTACCCGATGGGCCCCCATGGGGTCCCTGGCTGCCAGCTGGGCTTGTTCTTACAGAATCTCGAAACTTCTGGCAGAGGAAGAGAAAGACGAGGAAATGCACCTGTTCACTGGGCCCATGACCAGAACTGGGCCACGTTCTTTTGCTGTCCCTTAAAAAAAAGCCATAGGTGTCTAGAGTGAGACAGATTATTTTGTTGTTCTGTTGGCCAGTTAAAAGAATTTGGCCTAATATTCAGAAAATCCCCCCCCCAAGGGCCCTTCCCCCCTTAGCTAATCAACGAGCCCAGTGACCCACGGAGGCGTGAGGTGCGCTAGGCCAGTGTTTCTTTTCAAAGTACAAATGAACCATCTGGGGATCTCGTTAGAACGCAGATTCTGACTCAGCCTGCCTGCCAGGCTGAGATGCTGCATTTCCCTCTCAGGAGATGCCAGACATGGGTCCACAGGCTGAACTCCTAAGCGGGGAGGCTGCAGGTAACCCAGGGAAAGGCGGCTTCTCTGCAGCCATGACCAACCTGGGGGACGAGGCCTGTTTCCCCCCTTCGACTGTGAAGCCCAGGCCTGGCCTCTAGGAAAGGACCCTGGTCCCAGTACTTTCGGTTTTGTTTAATTTCCCAGCCCCTCACAGGCTAGGCAGCCACCCCACTGCCCTCTGGCTTTTCCTGTCCACTTGATATGACCCAGTTTCCTTACCTCTCCTTGAAGCGTCAAGGCCACTAGTGGGGCCTGAGATTTGCTAAGCCACTTATGCACACCAGGACAGCCAGCCTTGGAACAGACTATGAGGTGCCTGCTTTACCCCCAACTTCAGACGAGGAAGCTAAAACCCTAGAGCTTAAATGATCAACTCATGATGTCAATCAGAAGCAGACACGGGCATGTCACTCTCCCCTCTGCACGTTGGAGCGGCCGTTTGTCCATCTGGCTGCCTGCTGCTCTTTCAGCCAGCACACCTAGTGGCCCCTGTGATGAGCCTGGCGCTGAGTGGGGACTCTGCAGCCAAGTCCTTTGAGGTCACGGGAATCCGCCAGTGTTCAGTCTTTTTCTGGAGGCCCTACAGACAGAGTGTGTTTCTCAAATCTCCATTTCAAATGGTCTGATGTAAAATAGATGCTGGCTTAATGCTCTGGCAGATGAATTGGGTTGCTAGAATTTTCAGAAAGCCTTTGGTCTTGAAATTCCTGTCACTTTGAACTTAAGCACATATTTGAAATGCGTTAAGTGTGCTGATAGCCTCTGCGGGCCATGTCACCAGCTCAAATAAACAGTGACTTTGTTCCTCATTAGTGGCTGTGCCTGCGGAACTCTGAGTGTGTCCAGCTAACTGTCCTTGGGGACAGTTCTCCTTTGCTTCATGAGAACTGCCACTTAGAGGCACAATGGAATCAGTGACAAGGAAGAAGCCGGGAAATCTCACAGACCGTCTTCCCACTTACTCCCCCTCGTGTTGGCTGTAAGAAGAGAGCGCAGCAGCTCTGTCTGGACATGGAGCCCGTGGCCGGGAAGGGGGTGCCCCCGTCCATCCCTTTGGTTTTCCAGTCTTCCCCCAGCCATGCCCACAGTCTCTTACCCACCTGCAAGCTACATTCTTATCCTGGGAGTGTGTGAAGTCCACCGCTCAGCCTCCTCCTATGATTGCAAGAGATTCACCCCCACTAGAGGGGAGGGCGTGGGTACCAGTCACAGGGATATCAAATCTTAATATCCAAAAGTGCCACATGCACACAAGACGGTGGAGACAAACAGATGTCCGCCCTGGACGGGGAGGGGCAGAGCAGGCCGGCAAATGCAGCTGCTCTAACTTGAAGGCTTGGCGATTACTCCCAGGCCTGAGTGTGTGTGGTCCTGCCAACTCCCCTCTGCTCCCTCCGGCCTTACAGACAGTCCTGGGGAGAAGATCAGCGAGCTTCAGGGTGGGGACGGCAGGCCCTGGCGTCATTCTGCATTTGAGCACCTGCACGTGGGGTCAGACAGCCCTTCTGGCTCTTCGAACATTGCATCCTACAGGCAGGCGTCCCTGGGATGGAGGCTGTGGGGTGGGCTCTTCTGTGTCCCCCAGGTGCTGAGAACACTTTGTTCTTGTAGCAATCCCTCACTGAACACTCTGCGGCCACACAGAATGAAAAGAACGGGCTTTGATTCAAGGGCAGAGAGACACAAAGGGCTGCAGCCTTCACTACCTGAGACACCTACAGGAACACTGTCAGGTGGTGTGTGTCAAGCCATTCCCACTCAGTCTTTCTGCAATAAAACATTGAATTCCCACTTGGACATTCTCCTTCCCTGATCCTGTGCCACCCTGAACCTGACCATGAATTATCACAGGCAAATGGTTCTTGCTACAGGTCTGGATTTTGCCTGTGGCAGGAACCATGCGCCCTGCCGCCTGGTGCACCAACTAGACCCACACCTGCCTCTTCCGAGGGGGCCCCGTTCTCCCACCTGTGCAGGGAGCAGCTCTGAGCTGCAGCGCATCTCTGCAAACACTGACATCCGCCTTCGCCACGTCCCCCCCAGCACGGCGTGCTCTGACGGTCTGCTCATCGTGTGTTTTTGCAGAAGCCTTCTTGAATCTCCTTGGCCTGGGGCTGCACCTGTCCTTGGGATGTTGGCTGCCAGCTGTCTCCCAAGTGTGGGCGCTCTGCAGCATCAACTCCACCCCTCCAGTGCAGCCCGTCACCTCGCACTATAGCAACGCCCACATGTGCTCTCCCAGCTCGCTGTCCTGTCAGGGTAGGTCCTCAGTAATAATCTTAAAACACGTAAATGAATAGAGATCTCCTTTGTGTCCACAACAGGTGATGGAGAAACCCCTTTGCCGACTAGCTGATCTCCCAGCTCTGAGACCTGACTGCCCTCACGCCCTCTGCGGTCCTTCCCCCTGGTCCTTCATGTCCCTGTCTAGGACCCTGGGACACGAATCATCCGCTTCTCCCTGGATTGCTTTAACAATAGAGGAAAGGTTGGCTGGGCTGGAATTCTCAACATGAACGATTCAAGGCAGGTAGAGTGCCTGTTTGGTGAGCGTTCTGTAACCTCATCCCTTTATCTCCCACAATATCTTGATTTTCTTAGGGAATATTGCAATGATGTGAGTGACGCTTTTGTTATCTCTTTTAGAGGATGAGAAGTAGAACAGGCCTGAGGAAACTGTCCTAAAGTGGGACTCAGTGTGTTCTGGGACATGTGGCCATAGGGCACAGTGAGACTCATTAAGGTTTTCCTAAATTGAAGTCATCCGCACAGATCCAGGCAGCTCTGGGGAAGTGGCAGTGTCCTACATGGACATCCAGCGTTTACTAGCCCTGTGATGGCGGCAGGCAGGCGTCCCAGCCCCACTGGGCCTGAGTTCTGCATCTGTGAGCTGAGGATGCCACCAGGTAAGGTGAGGGGGAGCTGAGCCCAGGGAGGCCAGGGCAGCACCCTGTGCCAAGCCGATGAGAGGGCTGGATGATATGATTCCTTCATCCCAGGGAGAAGGCTCCAGACAAGGGTGCCTCATCTTTGACATGGATTCTGGGGAGCTCAGCACCTCCGTGACTTGCTAAGGACGGGGTTAGCTGAAGGTGGCAACTTGGAAGGAAATTCCGTGACTTAGGGACAGCCACGGGTCCTCTGATTAAAGGCTGCCACACATAAACCCCTTCTGCTTTCGAAGGCACAGAAGAGGACAAGAATCGGGCCCTAAAACATAACCACATGCACATGTTTCTTCCCAGGTGGGGTGAAAAGGTGACCAAACCCCCTTGGGCCAGGGATTAGTTTCCAAAGCTCAGGCTCCATGCTGTGGCCACCCTGGCCATGTCACCAGGCCAAGGGCACAACTTCCCTCTCCTCCCCTCAGAGCAAAGGATGTAGAGTGGGGAGGGGGACTCCCTCAGACTTGACACCCCGGTGGAGGTAGATCTTCCTCCTCAAACCCGCCCCAGCCACCTGCACCGGCCACGTCTGGAGCCCAGTAGAGGGAGAGCAGATTCTGCAGTGGAGGAAGGAGCAGGCTGTGTGCGTCCTGCTCTCCAGACGCAGGCTGGGTCAGGTGAGAAGAGGCAGTGGGTGAGTCTGCATAGCTAAGTCCCTGAGGCTCCTCTGGCCTGTGACGAGGGAAGGACTGAGACCAGATTCAAATGGATCCAGGTATGGGCGACAGTTCAGATATCAGCCCCACTCCACCTCGGCTGCGAGCCGCTTAGGCCTATCTCTAGAAAATGAGGCTTTTCCTATCTTATGAGATTGTTTCAGGATCAGATTGGGTGAGATGAATGCTGTCCCTACATCTAATGGTCCCAATTATTACTATAATGTCCCTTTCTCCCTCACAGATAATTCGCTCTTTCTAGAAATAGGCTGATGAGAAGTCCCCATTCCCCCCACACCGGCTCCCTGCACAGACCCCGTCTCTAGACCTGTCTTACCCCTTCCTTACCTGAAGTGTCTGTGTCCACACCATGAGGGCTCATGCAGGGCCTGGAGGTGGCTTAACTGATCCCTGTGAGCTATGATTTGCTGGCTGTGTCTTCTGGCTCCCAGGAGCACAGGAGGTGAGATAATTAATAACAGTACTAACTTTACTGCCCTCTTCTAAGTTCTGTGCAGGTATTCACCCCACAGTCCTCCCAGCACCACAGGTACTGCCATTTCACTTCTGCTGTGAATCACTGTTAAGTTGTGCGGCCAGCACTCAGCCTGGCCCGGGGTTCCAGCTGTCCACTAGCAGAGTGCTGACCAGGAGAATTCAGCCTCCTGGCAAGCACTGGAGGGCACAGGTTTGTTGAGGGAAGAGCCCTGAAGCACCTGGGGACATGATGGCCACTGCTGTTGTCTGCGGGGCCTGTCCTTGGCGGACTGTGAAGGAAGAGTAGATTCGGGGACACACACGCTCTCGCTGGGCTGGGACGACAGGGCTGCCCTTAGTACAGATCCTCGTCAGGGTCTGTTTTCCTTTAGGGAACCCCGTTCTTCCAAGGAGGGGTCCCTCTCACCATCATTTGGTTTAAAATCGAGAGTCAAGCAGACTGGAGAGAGTGGAGTCTGAAGCTGGGGGGACGTTGCAGGCAGCATTCTGCAGCCTGTGGGCCCCCCCGCTTGAAGTCCTGTTAATTAGAGACGTGTGCTCTGGGCCTGAGCGCACATTTGCTGGTGTTTCCAACCAACTGCCAAGGGTGAGTGCCATTTGACGGTCTCCTCGCTCCCTTTGGCAAGGAAGAATTGAAAAATGCCATCTTAATATTTATATTCTAGCATCACAGTAAGGACAGACGTGCACGGTGGGCCCCCGGCCTGGCTTTGCACAGTAGGCACAAAGGGAAAAGCAATTCTGGACTCACTGTAGGAAACGATGGTCATAACTCACGGGGCACCCGGGTTTCTCTGCACTTAAGAGATCGTTTTATGAGGATGGAAAGCCAGGCAGTTTGTACCACTGTGTCTTAGTCAGACCTGAGGAAGGTTTCTCTTCTCTACTTCGACCTGCTCACGACTCCTGGAATTACTAGATTTTAACCCTCCACTGGAGATACCACCACCCGTTTATAAACTGTCAGATGACAATCACAGTAGAAAGGAATGCCACGGAGAGAAAAACCCACAGAGGTTGAACTTTGCAAGTCAAAACATGGCGACCTCCCACCCACGTGGCCGATGTGCTGGCAGGCACCATGGTAGAGCCACTGGCTACGCTGAAATGACAGATATGTTCACTGCTGAGACAGCTTTTGTAGGGAATGCAGCACACCTCTCAGGTCCAAAAGTTGTTTTTGGGGGGACTTATATGAGTTCTGACAATTAAGTTCATGAACTCATCCTAGAAAAAGTGCTATGTGTCACGTTACTGAAGTTGCGACAGTTGGCTAGGCACCAACGGCAGGACTCAGTCGACCCTTCAAAGCAATTTTGGAACTCTTTTTTCTGGAATGGCCATCAGAGCTGCCATTGTATGGCACACAGAACCACACCACAGCAATATGAATGACACTCGGTAAGACACGGCCACACCAACGCGGCTGGGAGATGCTGACACACCAAGGTTATGCACCCTGACCGAGCTGTCTGCACGGTGCCACCAAGGCAAGCACACAGTGGCAAGTTTGCATACTTAATTGTCAGACCTTCCTATGATGACAACTCGGATGGCCATTCCAGAAAGAGTTCTAAAATTGCTTTGAAGGGTGGGCTAGGGGCTGGCATTGGTGCACAGCTTCCCCAGGGGGACACTTTGAAAGTGACCGCAGTGATATTCAGCAACGACGTATGTAGCCCTTTTTCTAGGATGAGTTCATGAACTTACTTGCCAGACCTAGTATATCCCTGACCTCTCCTTATTACCCGAAGCAGGAAGTCCAACTCCCCATCTTCATCCTTTGTGGAATAAAATGTAAGCACATTACTTTGCCCCCACTGGGGCGGGAAGGGGGCTGACACCTTTAACTTCCTGCTAAGCATATTTTAAAAATACGTTTTGGAAAATATATTTACATATGCTTGGTAAATTGCTGTTGTAAAACACTTATTCTGTCCAAATTAGTTTTATAATACTCTGCTAGGTTTCTGCATCCTTCAATGGTCACTACCTCAAATAGCTATGATTTTGTGTGTGTGTGAGAGAGAGAGAGAGAGAGTATGAGAGACACAGAGTGTGGGAGTGTCTTTTTTCTGCCATTTAACAGTTTGCTAGATTTGGATAAATTATTTAGGCAAGGAAAGAATCTTTTAAGCTTGCATATTTAATATGTTCTAAATTCTGAGTTAAGAAGTAAAGTGTAGGAGGGAGAAAATTACATTCTGGTGAGACAGCAATCCAAACTGAGACCGTCCCATTTTTTTTATGTTAATTCCAGGATCTGATTTTTTTTTTTTAATGCCAAAATCAAAACTTATCTCTCTGACTGTGCTATCTGGAGCATCCCCTCAAAACTGTGATCAGTTCACAATAGGTTTGCAACGTACAACTGTCGATTAAACTGTGCGTTTAACCTTTGCACCAAGCGTTCCATTTTCCTTTCTTGGGGAGTAAAGCTTTTAAGTCGGCCGATCAATTCTGAAAATTATGTAAGTACAGCACTTGCTTAATACTTGTTATGTTGGGCGGAGTGGGGTACGCCTGGAGCAGTGATAAATAGCACATCACACTCTCCAGACGGGATGAATCAGCCAGGCTATGTGCATCTCGCCAAACCCTGGACATCTTTGCTTACATAGGGCTCTTCAGATACGGGGAACAAATACACAGTTCAATGTTGGCAAAGGGAATGAGCAGAGTTCAGCTCTATTTTTGGCCAAGGAAATTCTTCATTTTCCCTAGCCAACTCTTACCTAATAATAATTTTTAAAGCCTCCATTTCTGGATCCCTCTAAGTGCCGGGAAGGATTCCAGTAGCAAAAGTCTGTGACGTTACTGGGTTCTAAGTTCCAGGGCCTCTTTTCTTCCCAGACAACTGTCAGAAATTGAGGCTGGTCTTGACACATCAGCAAATCCTTATTATGGAATCGTTCATTTATTTTTCTTTTCTTTTTTAAATAATCAGGAACTAATGCCTGCTTTCTGTACTATACCACTAGAATAAAAACCAAAAATGAAACGCAATTAGAAGTATTCAACTGCATGTAAAAAACAGAATATACACATTCTTATGTATATACACTCTTACATAAAAATAAGAGTCTGTGACCAGTAAGTGAGGTCTGTGGAAAGGCCCAGGAGAGTTGAACAGGTGGAGAGATCTCATTCAGCTGAACCAAATATGTGCCTTAACTATTTTATTTGTGTGTATATATATGTGTGTGTTAATATGAGATGTTACGCTGTTTTTCTTAAATCATGCAAATTGATAAACAGAACATCTACTCTGCCCTGAGACTAGTCCGCACCTCTGTGCTCTAAGATGCCACACCCTGTGCAGCGGGGAGAGACACAGAATCCTGCTGTCTTCCTGTCTTCATCTTCTTGTCGTAACTTGATGTTACGTTAGTGACCCCCTCTTTCCCCTCATTCATAGGACCTGGCTATACCTGGCACCCAGGCTTTCACCAAACCAGGGAGATGTCCACATGTGGGAATCTTCCCTACCACCAACGGGAAGAATAAAATGCTTTCAGACACCCAGCCCTGCCTCACGCCAGCCTTCCCAGCCCAGGGCCATTCTCTGCCCACAGGTAACAGGTATTCTTGGCATCAGCCACACAGAGTGGAGACCCAGCTTTCCTGCATACACCCCCATTCAGTCCCCTGGACCAGACTTCTCTTTCTTAAAATGTTAACCTACCATTCAAGGTTTCAATCTAAACTCAGCCCCTCCATTTAAATTTTACCCCAATGCAGGATTCCACCTAATGGGCACAACAGGGGGTGTTCAGCACGCCCCCCAGGTGAAGGGCTCAACTACAGCTTGAACTTGACCTTAGGATTAAAAACACTGTAACCCAAACATTTGTATCTTTATATTAATCTGAGATAAAAATAAACAAAAAGATAAATAAATAAACTTTACCCAAATGGGATTCCAACAAACATCTGACACTTGCTTCTTCCAAAGTATAATATAACATAACATGGTAAACACAGAGAAGCGGCCGTCAAACAGGAGTCCAGCCAGTGCACACACAGCAGTCCAGCCAGGGCACACGCACACAGCTGTCCAGCCAGTGCACACAGCTGTCCAGCCAGGGCACATGCACACAGCTGTCCAGCCAGGGCACACACACACACAGCTGTCCAGCCAGGGCACACACACACAGCTGTCCAGCCAGGGCACACACACACAGCTGTCTGGCCAGGGCACACACAGCTATCTGGCCAGGGCACACACAGGTGCCGTTTCCTCCTTTCCTCTGTCACCCCCAGGATTTCACACACATGTCTGCACACACAGGTGATGGTAACTAACAGAACCTGAAGAGAATCTCAAAGTATAATGTGCTTTTTATTTATAGCAAAATCATCCTTCCATTCTCAAGCAGGCATGGAAATGCGTGTAAATAGTTAGGAACCAGGACTGCTGCCACTGAGCTGCACAGTCCTGGGCTCTTACACGGCCATAAAGGTGACAATGCCTCAGAACATGAGGTTTTGCTGAGCTAAATAGACACACAAATAGGAAGAATTATCTCCCAGTGTTAGTCACCGAACCTTTGGGACAGCACATGGGTTCATTTCTATGTTTGCTGTTTGAGATGATGTGTCATCCTCAGCTCGCCAGCTCTGTGTGTCTCCGTGATACGGACGCGTCCCTCCTGGGCGGGGGCCTTTTCTGGCCTCACTGATGGTCACCCCTCTGTCACTCCCCACCACCTTCTTCAGACACCTTCACTAACTGGAGAGGAATGTTGCTTGTTGGCATAAGAGTCTATAAAATTTCATATTTTGATTCCATGGATTACACTGTTTTCTCTGCTTAGAATTCATTTGGTCTATATGCGGTTTCTAAACTCATTTTTTAAAGCACCTAATTGAAATATCTCCTCTTTGTGGTATTCTTCAAGCTATCTGCGTTCTGGGCAGAATTAATTGCCCTACTCGGGTCTGTCAAGAGCACTTTATCCCCATCTCTACCTGGCAATTCTCACACTTCACTGTGCTTTCTTATGCTAATTCCCCTGCCTGGCTATAAATTCACAGAAGTCTTGTTTATTTATGCCTCTATCTTAATTCCCCCTGCGGTGAGTATACAATGCCTGGCACCCAGACACAGTAAAGGAACTGAGAGTCCTCCTAGACAAATGGTGAGTAGGTATTAGTAATGTTTGGAGGGATCAAATCTGGGGGATTTCAGGGACGAGGAAAGTTCATTATCTGTAGGCAGCTTCCTCAGGTAGGAAGTATGTGTTTTCGTGAGGAATCAGTGACACCATCAACACGTGGAGCAAATGAAAAGAACAGAAATTCGGTTGTAAAAAGACATTCGGTGGTAATGGTCTGCCCAGCTGCACACTCTGCTTCATCTTTAACTTCTTTGCCAAGACAAGACATCCTGGGCTAACAGGGTACTTGCCATCAGTCTTGACTCTCAGCCTTCCTGCAGGTGAAGATGGGAACAAGATTTCTGTTAAGAGACAGAAATCTGCCAACGGTGGTCGACTGAAAGACTTCAGTTAAATGTTTATTTTGTTTTTTTCTCGCCTCTTTTCCGAGATGATGAATTGTGGAGCAGAAATAAATACTCTGCTCTCTACATCAAAGAGCAACTAGATTCCAAGGTGATGAGAGACAGTGCCTACATACAATGTTTACACGCAGAGCCAACAGCCAGAGCTGCCTAAGACGGCCAGGGAGGAACAGGAACAGCAGGGGAAGGGGATCTTTTTCTAATGTTTTCAGACAATATGATGGTGTTGATATTGGCAATGAAGCAGACTGTTAGAAACAGGCTGGCTGCATTCCTAACTGACTCAGGAGTCGCTCAAGACTGTTCAGGTGACATTAACTGGCTTCATTCATTCCTTCATTCACTGGTCTCTTTAATCACATCTCCACACAACTGAAGTTTACTGCGCACGTGTGCTATGAGGAGTAAAGGTGCTGGTGCTCTCAGCAGGGCCAAAGAACCCCGAGGTTTGCTGTGGAGAGACAGGCTTCCTGCTGGAGCGGCACCTGTCACTTTGTCTACTACTCACACAATCTTCTAAGTAATCTTACTGCTACTTCACAGATAAGGAAACTGAGAAAGGGTGATTAAGAAATACCCAAGACACCTTAATAAGTCGATGTGCCTACAAAAGAGGTGTTCTCTACACATTCACTGTCAAGAATAATTAGCAGCAGGCCAAGCCAGGTGGCTCACTCCTATAATACCAGCACTCCGGGAGGCCAAGACAGGTGGATCACCTGAGCTCAGGAGTTTGACACTAGCCTGAGCAACAAGACCCTGTCTTTCCTAAAAATAGAAAAACTAGCCTGGCATAGTGGGACACCTGTAGTCCCAGCTACTAGGGACTACTGTTTTTGGTGATTGAATATGGGTTAAGGAAAAAATAACAATGTAAAAGAAATACAAGGCCATCTAATTACAGCATGTGGGCATGTAAACAAATGCTAACAATAAAATTTAACATTTCTCTCACTAGACCGTGGAGAATATTTTATTGATCTTTGCAACCTTGGCAGCTAA
>CAUYQV010086150.1:0-60007 GCA_963574575.1 Galagoides demidoff
CACTTGTTACACAGCAATAGCTGGACAATATAACCACTTCTTATACAGCAATGGCTAGCCAATAACAGGTGCTATGTAACCACCTGTTACATAGCAAGGACTAGCCAATATAACCACCTCTTACACAGTAATAGCTAGCCAGTACAACCACCTGTTACACACTAATAGCTAACCAAAACAACCATCCATTACACAGTAATAGCTAGCCAGTACAACCACCTATTACACAACAATAGCTAGCCAATAGAAACACTTGTTACACAGCAATGGCTAGCCAATACAATCACTGGTTACACAGTAATAGCTAGTCAATACAACCACCTGTTACACAGCAATAGCTAGACAATAGAACCATTTGTTACTACAATAGATAGCTAATATAAACAGTCTTTCTACCCCACTTTGTAGGTTAGGAAACTGAGGTACAGAAATGTCATGCAAATCATGTAGCTAGTGAGCAGCAGCCCTAGAATTTGAACTCCGGCAGTCTGCTTCCAAAATCTTACTCTTCACCACTAGTGCTATAATAGTAAAAGTCAATAGACAGATAAATGGATGGATGGGTGAACGAACAGGTAGGTGGTTTACTCCTTTCCCTCACTGAAGAGGTCTGTTTCTTAGCACTAAAGGAGATAAGAAACACAATGACCTCTCTATTAATCTCACCAAATTGAACCATCAGCCCTAGACAGAGCATTTTACTAAAATGTGGCCTCTGCAAGAATGTCTACATCATGCTCAAGGCAATGTTTAGGTGGGATGGAGGTAAACAGCAGAGTAGAAGAAAGATTGCATGAGTTGAGAAATGATGCAATTATGCCCACAGCTACAAGGTCCCATCAAATACATCACCTTATCAAGTTATTTTGTAGGTAACTGTTTTCTTTCTCACTCAAAAGAATGTAAAGTCCTTGGGTTTTTAAAAAGAAGGCATCATTCATTTTCATGTCCCCAGTACCGCAAAGAGGGCTTGTCACAGAAAGGGTATCATATAAAGGGTGCCATGGTGAAAGGCATGGAGGAGTGAATACATTTTTAAAAAATGAATGAATGATTTAACAAGCACAATGAGTTTACAGTGATTAGTACATGGATGTACTTAACCATGACATTCTTTAATATCTAATTTCTGTATAAAATGGTTATTTGGACACCAAAGTTCGTCCTTCACTTTCAAACAAGAAGAAGAAAGAAAACCAGTATTTATTGAACAACTATTATATTTCATGCCTTGTCCTGAAATCATATTGAATCCCCCACAACAGTTTGGTTGGTCCATTTCCATTTTGTAAGGGGAAATGGAGGCTCAGACAGGTAACGTGGCCTACCCACCTCACACAGGGTGCTAGACTTCTGAATCCATCACTTTAGACCCCATTTCTTTGCCTGTCCTTTGATTCATGCCTAGTGAATGAAGCTTGGGGGCAAAGGAGGTGTGTTCATGTTTACGATGAGGACAGTTCATCCTGGCCTACTGCTGACCATTTATTCATGTAGCCCACAAGTACTGACTGTGCCAGCCACTGCTATAGGCACCAGGAACCATGCGCATGTTTGGGGTTGAGATTTGGGATGGAATTTTGCTCCTGGGGAGCCTGAGACAGGTATCTGAACTCAGGGCACCTCACCATAATAGAGCTCACAGTGAAGCTCCTCTTCCCAGCTCCTAGATGATCTGAAACAAGGGCCATCTGCTTTGTATCAGAACATGAGGAGCTCAAGTTCAAGTTTGTGCGATGGCCAGCCCTTCCTTTTCCCTCAGGAAAGAGGGAAAGGGGCATAAAACTGTTGTGTCTGCCAGACTCCTATGTGTATGCACTTCACTCAACATTGACACGAGCCAGGGCATTACCACTGGCATCATTTTATACAAGGGAAAACTGACACCCAGAGATGCTGAGGGACCTGCCCTAGGTCACATCTCAAAGACAACCTGGAATGGAAATAAAGGGCATCCAGCTCTAGAGCCCAGAGGCTTAACCACAAAGCTGGGTGTCCACTGACTGCTTTGCAAAGCACCTTCACACAGGTGCATGGGTGTGTACATGCACACACACACACACACACACACACACACTTACTTTAGACCATGCCCCAGGAGTTCTGTGCAGATAGATTGCCAAGGTCCCGCCAGCAAAGCAGGACAGCACTATTCTTGAATGAATTAAGCTCAATTCCTCTGTATAGCCAGGATCCCAGAAAACGTCCTGTCTCCAGAAATAAAATGTCGATTTCATCTAGAAAATTGCTCCAAGCTTTGCTCCAAAGACCTTGGGCCAATGGTGTGGGAGCATGAAAGAAGCAATGAAAGTCCTTAAATCAGTAGTAACTCAAATATTGATGTGAGAGTGATAAAAGGTAAACTTGGAAGAGCAGCAGTAATAATTATCACTGAAGTGGTAATACTCAGAGCCTCTGTTGATGGTGACTCACTACCAGACACTATTGTATGCACCTTACTCACATTAGGCCACTAAATATGCACAGTGAGCCTGATTTGTGAATTTTAAAGTTGAGGAAAATTCAAGTGCAAAGAGCACCCAACTAACCAGCCCAGTGTCACACACTCATAAGGCACAGGAGAAGATATTTGGATCTAGAATTCACACTTTTAAATACTACATTGTGCTACTCATTAGTATTTCTGTGGGAAGGTGACTGAATGCAGAAAAATAAAAACACGTGTGAAACAGTCATGGGTACTTGTCACTCAACCTTAGTGTCAGAGAAACAAAAGTGAATGAGGAGAGGAGTGCAGAATTGGGGTGCACCTGTCTCATCTAAGGGGGGCAGCCACTGTTCATTCCCTACCACCTGCTACCTTGCAAGAAGCTGGCTGCTGTGTTTCCAGAGATCCTGATTTTCCAGAGATACCAGACCTCCAGATTTTAGGTGAAATGTCCATGTTGGAAATGTGAGCACAGTTCTGGCCATTCAGAACATACCTGTACCTGCAGGTGAGGGTTACGTGAATACATGGACAGATGGGCTGTTCCTGCAAGTGTGCTCTGTATGGCCACCAGCAACTTATCCTTGGGAACGGCAGATCATGGGCCACAGGCTGTCCCCTCCATTGGGCAGTCTTTCCATCATTGGTTTATTCTGATTGCAAGGGCTCTTCATGACCCTAAGTTAAAATCGGCCTCATCCAGCATCCATCCGTCTGCTGCCCTCCCCTAAAAGAGCCTCTCACTTCTCCTATAATCACTGAGAGATTAATCCCTCTTCCCCATGACAGCCCTTCACATATTTTGATCATTGGGATGATTTCTGAGCTGATATAAATCTTATCCCATCTAACAAGAATGATAAAGAGGGCAACGCAGTCACAGGTGGATTAGAGCCACGCAGATCACTGCCTTTAGGGCAGCTCTGTAAGCCCCCCTTAATCTCAAGACTGTCCCCACCTGTGGCAGGCACAAAGCTCTGAAGAGTCACAAACTCCCTCTCAAGTCAGAGGCCTCACACTCACCTTCTTCTCTTCTCGTCGGAGTCCAGGAGGTGATTCTCCGATCGACTCATAGAAATCAAGGCAAAGTACTGATAATCTTACCATGATTTGCTAAGGAAATGGTCTACAGAGAAATATACCAAAAAAACTAATAAGGATTCTCCTCCTCTAAGAGATAAGATTGGTGGGCAATTTTGTTAACTTTTCTTTTTGTAATTCCTAATTTCTCTAAAAAAAAAAAAAAACCATTGTATGGTTGATAAAATGAAAAAGAAAATAATTTCTGAATTTAAAATAGGAACTATAACATTTCCTGATCTGGACCAGGAGTTTGCAAACTTGAGCTTGTATCAGAATCACCAGGAGGCTTCACCATAAGTCAGAGGAAGGGCCCCACCTCCAGCATATCTGAATCTGCAGGTCTGAGGTGGGGCCCAAGGAGTCCTGTTTCTTAACAGGTTCCCAGGAGATGCTGCAGGTCCAGATGCCAAATCCTAAGAACTTCTGCACTGCAGCATTCTGAACTCACACATCAAAGTGAGGTGGGGCGTCTTCTGCCTCTAGTGCAGCAGTTCTCAACCTGTGGGTCGCAGCCCACAGGACCTGTATTAAAGGGCCGTGGCATCAGGAAGGTTGAGAACCACTGCTCTAGTGCCTGCTGAGTTGTCTCTTCTACAGAGCTCCATGCAACATGCCCTAGGCATATATACCCCCCATCTCCACCTTCCCCCAGGACCATCTCACATTTAGCATACACATTGCAAGACTGTCTCCTGCCACCAGGCTACCCACTTTCCCAGAGCAGAAACAGAGGACAGGGATACAATTCTCACCTCCACCCAATGTGGAGTTTCCCTGCCACATCCGTATGCTCATCTTCCTGTTCACTCCTTAGTCAGAAGTCAATTGCTCCAGCTTCTGGTCTGATATCCGTAACTCATGATGAGCAAAGAATACAGAGCTCAACTCATGATGAGCAAAGAATACAGAGACTACTCAGGCCACTTTAGGTTACAAAGCATGTGGGTGGGGACACCAGGCCAAATCCTCCAAGGGAGAAAAGTAGGCACCATCACTCCATCTGGCTCTGCCAGGAGTCAGTGGATGGGTTCTTGAGCTTATTCTTGAGATTGATACTGGTTCCTTGCAGCCTATTAATAGGAGAGAAGTGTAACCTCATTGCACAGTGACAGGCCCCCATAGCACAGTGGGTAAGTAAGTATACAGGTGCTGACATGCATGAGTTCAAACCATCTCAATTATTTTCCAGGCATGTGGCCTTGGGTGTGTCTCTTAACCTTCTTGAGCCTTAGTTTCTTCAGCTATGAAACTGGAACAATAATTATGCATCACAATGGATTATCATGAAAACTAAATGAGATATGAATACTCCATATACTACACTCAGAATAGTGCCCTGGCATGTGGCAGGCCCTCAATAAATGTTCCCTATCATTGTTTGAAGTAGAGATACAATGTTAAAATAAATTACATGAAGGGGAGAGGTGCTTGTGAATAGCTCCGTATGTCACCACCAAGCATATTTTTTAAAGTATTTTGTTCATTATGATTCTGGGTAAAGAACAAAACACCTTCAAGTCAGTATAGGTAGGTGAATATGACATCAACGGTGAGAAGGAAATTTTTCAGTTAACAAGATATTTGAAGACACAGGGTTGATAAAGAAAGGAAGGGATTTTCAAGGTCGAGCTTTGCAGAAAACAGGGATGGAGATCAGAGCCAGGAAATTCACTTATCCATAGAAAGAAATGCATAAGCTTGTGGACTCCATAGCTTCTCGGGCATAAAATACCAAAAATTGAGAATTCACAGTCTCACTGTCCTGACTGTTGATGCCACTGTGTGAAAGGATTTCTGGCCCTGAGCCTAGACACAGCAGAGGCCCCTCTGCTCACAGCTTCGTGAGCAGACTTGCCTTTCCCAGGATCCTGGATGCTGAAGCCAGTGTCCCACTGCCTCTGCCTATGTCACTGCTAAAAAGAACCAGCCTCCCAGAGACTGGAGGGCAGGGATGCTCCTACACCCAGCTTCTCAAACCTTTTTTTTTTTTTTGCAGTTTTTGGCCAGGGGTCGGTTTGAACCCACCACCTCTGGTACATGGGGCTGGCGCCCTACTCCTTTGAGTCATAGGTGCCCCCCCTTTTTTTAAACACAAAATACTCTGTGCATGTCTCTAGAGCTGAAGTCACTCCCTCTCTTTTATCTATCACAATGCACAATGTCCCCAGGAACCTGTGAATGTCTTCAGAACAGAGAACATATTTAATTCATTTTATGTACCTGTACTTAGCCTACTTCCTAGCACATAGTAGGTACTTTTCTATATTGGTGGAATAGATGAAATAAAATGAATACATGGCTAAGTAACCCTTTCAGTAACTAATTTCTTAAAAACATATGTAATATATTAAAATATATACTTACTACGTAAATATAGAGGCCGCCAAAATGTACACACATTTTAAGTAAAAGAAAAAGCCATATTTAAAATGGCTTACACATTGACTTCCAGATGACTCCCCTCCAACCAGTAACAGGGATCCAGCCTATTGCAAGAAAGGATAGGCAACATGTCCAAGATCACACAACCATACTCAATATGTACTGATGTTTGTTTTCTTATCTATTGTATCTTGTATTATCTATGTATTATCTATTGTATCTTGTAAAAAGCCATTACACATTGTAATACTGAATATGTACTGATGTTTGTTATCTTATCTATTGTATCTTATATCTCTTGTAATTGCAGAAGCCAAACGTACTTGAGCATTACAATTTTGATACAGGTTTCTCCTTTCTTAAAATGTGTATACATTTTCTGGTGCCCTCGGTATATGTATTTAGAACATCACATAATCTACATGACCACAATAATCAACAAAATGAAAAAAATATTTACAAGCTAACATTGAGTAAAATTATAGGAAACAAAAAGGTGTGGGTTCTATGACTGAATTGATGGGGAAATTGTTTTTGTTTGGGTTAGAACTGGAAAAAGAATATACAAGACCCATCATATTGATTAATTATCCTTTACCAAGTGGGCAGGTCCCATAGGGATTCAGAGCATGGGCTTTGGAGCCAGCCTGTCTGGAACCAAAACCTAGATCCACCATTACCTGGCTGGGGACTTTGGGCATGTATTCAAATATGCCTTGGTTTCCTCCTCTGCAAAATGGGAATAATAATAGGACTATATCATAGAGTTTCCCTGAATGTGATCTAAGTTGAAACAACGTATCAACCACTGTTACATGGTCAGTACCTAATGGCACATACATTTTATGATGAGCGGATTAGGGACTTAATTTGTGAAAGTTCTTTAACATTCTTGAATAGAATGCTCCATTTTGAAGAGCGCTCATTAAATCCTGTCCACAAAGAACATTGGTCTATCCCCAGCAAAGCTGTCCTGATTCAGCCGACGCTCCTGCAGGGACCCAGGGGATGAGGCTGCAGAGCTAAAGTGCAGGAACGTTTGCCTCCGGCATTACAGCACTAAATTCTTTGATGATTCTGAGAATAAAATGCTGATGAAATCCCTTCAGGGAGTACATGCTATTTTGTCCAAATCACTGAAGATACTAGATCTGTCTAGGAATAGGAAACTCATAAGCTGAGAGGAGAGTTAAACCAGCTCTGGACAGGAGGTCAAAGGGGCAAGTTTGAGGTCCAGCTGCACCAATAACCGCTGAGCTTTCATTGTCATAGAATAGTGGGCTTATTCCCAATACTCAAGGGCCAAGAACATCCATGGGGATTGTACTTTGGACAGTCAATCTCAGACACATAAGGCAGGGGATTAAAAAAACTAGAAGGTGAATTGCTGCAGACTTGGGTATTCAGCTCTCCAAAGCATGAAAAAGCAAGAGTTGGCCAAAGAAAAGGCAGACACGAGTACCCCTGCACAGGGAAATGTATTGATTCATGAGCAGAATTTGGAAGTTCAAGGTTCAGGCTGCTGTAGCTCTTGGCTTGCAATCTGGGGCACAAGGGTAATGCCAATGTGACATCAAGAAAGTGACTTTGCATTTGTTCAGAAGCCCACCACTGCTCTCTAGACTGGATTTGATTTTTTTTTTCTATTACTACAGCTGCCCCAGAATTTATCCCTGGCATCTGTGAATCTTGGATAGCAGTGGCAGGAGGAGGAGAGGTGGTCCTCGTAGTAATACGATTCATTGAGTTCTTACTACGTGCTGGACACTGCTCTCAGTGATGCACGTGTGTTAACTCATCTAATTACAATAAGAGAGTGTGGGAGATACTCTCAGTGGTCACAGATGACACCTGCTTTGGTTGTACTAGCTGTGTATTTTATCCTGCGTGCAACAGAACAGCATGTGCCAGTCCAGCCTGAGATGGCAAAGTACCTATCTGACCTCCCTGCTGTTTTCAAGGTTGTGCTGCAAGGTTAAGGACTGCAAAATAGTGAAGACAAAGAATGGACGGGCTGGATCCCTGTTACTGGTTGGAGGGGAGTTATCTGAAAAGATACCAGGCCCTGATCAGTATGTATGAGCAAAAAACCTTTACTGTGATTAGGCACTGAATTTTTGGTGGTGGTGTTTAGTTCTTATGGAAGCTAAGTATGTATTAATTATGCTGACTAAGATGGTAGTTGCTGTGCCCACTTTACAGATGAGAATATGGAGGCAAAAAAAAGGATAGCAACATGTCCAAGATCACACAACCAGTGAGTGGCAGAATGGGACTTAAACCCAGGTCTATCCTGCTCCAGAATTCATGGTCTTCCTTCTGTTCCCTCACCTTGTTCACGCTGTCTGCAGCTCTCTTCACGTTTTCCATCATGGTTTTTATCACGTGTCTGTTCCAAAAGTTAAAGCGAGTCTGGGTGGTTGGGGAAGGAATCTCTATTTTTGCCTGGATATTTGGGGATGAGATTCATGGGTTTGTACACATGTCTTCCCTGTGTATACAGGAGAGCTGCCCACCTCCGACATTCTGCCTAAGATGCTAGCAGGTATGTTCAAGAACTATTTGTCTGCCATTCACTCCTTTTTTATAATCGCAAACTGTAACCACACCAGACTAAAATGAGAATTATTAACCAAAAACCTTGTAAATCATCTCAAGGCTTAAAGAATTTTATTCTCTAAATATCAACAGTATCAGCATAGCTTGTATACTTGTTCTTAACAATTTCAGAACAAATACGCATACTTGGGAGCTGGGTGTGGGCACACCAAAAGGGTAATGGCAGGAACATTTTTATATTTAAGATTTTTAAGTCATAATTTTTTTTGTCTAACTCTTTCCTTGGTTTGCTGTGTGATCAGAGACACATCCCATCATCTATCTGTGTATCAATTTACTCCTTTGACTAACAGAAATTTATCTCATCAGGATGCTTTGATATTTCCATCCAATGATACTTGAGTCTTGCCCTAGGTTTGCACTGGGGTAAGTCGAAGTCTCCAGCACACAGCAGCTTCCCCGAGGCAAGAAGCATACTCTGTGTCATTAATGTGAGTTCTCTTTTTCATTAGGTGGGAAAGACATTACAGACCCATTGTCTAGTACAAGATATGGTTGCAAAATAAGAGTTCAGTGAATGTTTAAGAAAGGGATGAATGAATAAACCGTGTAGGTATAAAGCAACATGAGCAAAGACAAGAAAAGAAAAAAAACCCTAGAAACCCGTATAAGGCAGGGATCACTAACACCAAAGACATGGTAAGTTGCTAATGGGTGTTCTCTAGCATGTTCATGTTACGGTTATCTTGGGGAGGAGAAGCCTTCCTCCTCCTTCTCTTCTCTTCTGACCACCATCTAATGCACCCCTGGCTTTCACACAGAAGGAGAAAGTATGTGCCTGGCAGATTCCAGGATATCCACTGGGACACTTTTGCAATGTGGTGTGGTTATCCTACAGGTACTAAGAGATCAGCTCGAGAGACTGAGTCTTCCTTTCTCTGTTCCTCTACTCATGCAGAAGATGAAAGAGGCATTGAATTTTCCTGAGGACTATTCTAGGCCAATTATCTCATAACTCATCCTCCCAAGAAAAGTACAAGTCTCACTATAGGGAGGGGTAGCAGTGGGGGTGAAATGAAGACAGTAGCCCAATGTTCCAGCTTAATTCCTAAAGTATGCAGCAGTGAGTTTGAGGGTTAAAAGTTCCAAGTTAGCAACTGTTACTAAAGTTTCCTTAGACATATAAATATCTTCCTTTATTTAAATTTCCTTCAAGAGCACACAGAGAGGGGTTTAAGGCTAGGCAAGGCAAGGTGACAAAATCTCCCTCTGATTTTTAACATTCATGATCTCATTTTCAATGTCCCAACAACTCTATACATTGGTAATATTACCAAAATGGTCTCCACTGTAAGATCTGGAGGCCCATAGTCTGACACATACAATCACTGAGACAAATCTCAGAGCAAATTTACAGCCAAAGTGGACCTGCAACCCAGACCCCAAATAATTCAAAGCCCAGTTCTAACCAGATGAAATAGATAAAAGAGCTTATGCTAATAGTTTTCTGGACTCACAGGAGAATGAGGCCCCTGCCTCATTTACTTTATTAGAATAAGAATAGTGCTACTTAGGAAAAACTATGATGATGAATCCTGAAGAATCCCTTGAAGAGTTGGGTTGATCCAGTATTACACATTTTTCTTTATGGTTCCTCCTCTGAGTAACCCTCCCCAGACAGGCACATTTCTGTGTTCCAGTGGCCGGCTGCATCTCTAGAGGTGGCAGCAGCAAGAGCTCCTGTTCTGCAGACTCTTTGGCAATGTGATCTAGTCATTCTCCCATCAAGGGATAGAAGTCTATTGCCCGCCCCTTGACTCTGGAATGGACCAATGACTTCTTTGACCAATACAGTATGATGGAAGTGATATTCTGGCACATCTAAGTTATGCATTTTGAAAGCCTGGCACCTTCCACTTGGGGGCATTGGAGGAAGTCAGTCATCAAGTATGATTTCTGACAATCCTAAGCCCACCATGCTGTGAGGAGCCAACAACACATGCTGTGAGACCCTTGGAAGTAGATCCTCCAGCCGTGCTGAGACATTTCTGCTAATGGTGCAGAGAACAAAGTAAAATCTTCCTACCTGCTGTCTACTCCAGTCCCAGAACCACCACCAACAAAAATAAGATTGCTCTTAACGCACATGTTTCAAGATGGTTTGTTACACAGCAAATATAACCAGAAGCTTCCACAGCATCTACCCCGTAAAAGAAGTTTTTACTCTTAACATTTCCCACTGTAGCATTATTTGTCTCCCTCCCTAATTTAACTCCCAGGGCCTGGTCACTGTGGAGTCCCCAGAGTCTAGAACAGTGCCTGGCACAGAGCATGTATTCAAAGAATCCCTGGGGAAGGGAAGGTGCAGTGACCTTGAGCAAGTCTTCACTCTGCCTGGCCCACGGCGTGCACGCCACACCCGCAGCAATCCCGCCTGGCTGCACTTGGTGAGAGACTTCCTGAGGAAAGGAATGCAGGGAAGGCAAGCACCTGTTGAGTCCCACACCAGCGACTAAACTTAGCCAAATGACAAGCCTCTTGTCTTCCACATGGTGGTTTTGTGATTTGAAGTCCACGCAACTAAGAGAGCTGTGAAGGTTCACTGATTTTTTTTACAGGCTATGTTGCTGCAGATAAAATTTAATTAAACATATTCCTACAGTGACGTGCCCACTGCTCTGAACTGATGCCACTGTTTTCCTTTCCTAGCTTTTGTCAGAGAAGACTCAGGGACAGGGGCTGAAGCTTATACTGTGAAATGTGGTTGAGAGAGGGGGGAGTTTTCCTCCAAAGGAGAAAGGAGAGAAAGGAGAGGGCCTTTGACTAGACTTGACCACAGTGCCTGAATCCTCCTTCTCCACCCTCCTTGTGCCTCCACTACCTTCACTTGAACTCTGATCTCAGGTGAAATATTGCAGTAGCCTCCTTGTCTCCAGACTCACCCAGGCCCAACCCAAAAGTCATGCCAAAACCATCTTTTTCCTTTTTTAATTTTATTCATTTATCAATTTGCTGAGAGACAGAGTCTCACTCTGTCACCCAGGCTAGAGTGCTAGGGCTTCAGCCTAGCTCACAGCAACCTCAAACTCCTGGGCTCAAGCAATCCTCCTGCCTCAGCCTCCCAAGTAGCTGGGACTACAGGCACCTGCCATAATGCCCAGCTATTTCTCTATTTTTAGTAGAGATTTTCTCTTGTTGGTCTCAAACTCCTGAACTCAAGTGATCCTTTCTCCCTGGCCTCTGAGAGTGCTAGGATTATAGGTGTGAGCCACTGCACCCAGCCTTTTTTCTTTTTTAAAAGACACAAATCTAATCATGCTATCCTCTGGTTTCCCAAAGGCATGCACAGAAAATCAAGGTATTTCTCATTCTGTTCTTCTAATTGCCTCTGAAGCCTACTTTTCATGTCACTCCCAATACCCACTCTAAGCTGCAGGCATTTGACTCAGTCTGGGCCAGTGATACTTAGATACTTAGACTCTAGGAATGTTTTTACTCTATGAAAATAAGATAAGCTGTGGGGAGACCTGCCTGTTCCTCCTGTTGTAAGCACAGCTGTGGGAGGCTGTGAAGCTGGCACCTGAGGCAGTCATCAAACGTCCCTGAGACAACAAGCCAACAGTCAGGGGAAGGAAGAGTGGAAACATGATGAGCCCCCCAATGTTTGGTGACACTTCTCAGCCATGGTCCCAAACTAGAAATATCTATCTCCAGATGTCACTACTTCTTAAGATAAATAAATGTGATCAGTGCGCAAGCCCCCAGTGGTAATATGTCTTTGTAGTGAAACACCTTGACTACCAATAATAATTTTAAGACAACATTTATAGAATGAAGGACAGATAAACTAGCCAGTGGGAAGTGGATATTACATTTGGTTTGGATCAACCGAGCTTTATCACCAGGGCCTAACCACCCTGTTGCTGTTTCTCCTTAAATAAGAGTCTAGAAACAGAGAGAGAAGGAGAACAACTTCTGAATAAGTTACCAACGTGCTCTGCCACAGCCTCGAAGTATGAATAAGGTTTCTCCAAGAACAGCAGTAAGAGAAGGCGTCTAGGCTGAGGGCCTAATATGCACAAAAGCATCAGAGTGTGTGAAGAATGGTGAGAAAACCTTAGTGTTGTTAAAGCATAGGGTGAGTTGTTGCGGCTCTAACTTTTCAGGTGAACGAAGACCCCCTTTCCTCTATATGACATCTTCAACATTACACATCACATCATAATATAATGGGGACTACTCCTGCCAAAACACTACAAACCACAGTACCACACTGTGGTACCAGTATTCACACTGGTGTTATCCAGTTCCTAAAACACACCAATCACTCCGATAAATGCTTGTTGAATACATGAATGACATTATCTTATAAGAACTTCATTGGGAATATCATGCCACTGAGCAACCTGCAGTCAAATCCTCAAAACACAGGGACTAGAGAGATGCCCAACCAGGAGGCACGTGTCATTTGCATTCTCATCTATTTGCAGAACCACTGTAAAGATTCCTCCTGGGAAATTCCCTGGAAGTGTTAACAATAAAGGCAATTGCTTAAAACTCTAAACTTGTATGGGTTTCTTGGAGTGATAAAAACTTGCACTAAGGGGAAAAAAAAAAGCTGCTTGCCAGTTGTAGACTGCAAACTCATTCTGAAGGCGATAAAACTACAGATGAGGTTTATTGCCCCTTTAGGACATTTTCCAGAAGCTGTCCTGTTCCGTCCCCTAGCCCGGTGCCATAACCCTGTACAGCATCTCTGACTACGTGCCAAAGATTTTTTTTGAACTATCCTAGGGCACATGCCACTGCCTCAAAGGTTATCTGGCCATGGGTGCAGCAATTCTACAAGAGGAGCTCGAAGTGACAAGGGAGGGATGTAGCAGGGTTTGCAGAAATGCCTTGTTCCCAGAGTCACACCGCTAGACAGCCAACGCCCTGCACGGAGCCACCCATTCTCCTGCTCAGCATCTAAGGACCCTTACAGAGCTTCTAGGCAAAGAGCTGCCAGGCCTCTCATTCAGTCTCACATGCTGACTTTTCAAGAAAATCATCTACCTCATGAGCATGTTCGTTGCTTCCTCCCATCCTGGTCTTGTGTCTGTGCCAAGACTCAGGCTCGCTGGCATTCCATAGGCTGAGTCTTCGCTCCCTTATCTGAAACGACTGGGGAAAAAGGATTCCAGATTTTGCATTTTCTTTTTTTCAGTTTTAGAATATTTGCACTATACTGACTGGTTGAACATCTCAAATTCGATAATCCAAAATCTGAAATACTCCAGTAAGCATTTCCTTTAAGCAACATGTTGGCTCTCAAAAGTTTCGTGTTTGGAATTTCTAATTTCAGACTTTCGGATTTGGGATATTCAGCCTTTGCAGGGCTTATTAATCTTATTGATCCTTCAGTGATTAATAAGATTTCTAAATTTTCACCAGGACAGAGTGGTTAAGAGTGGAGGGGCTGGCATCAGAGAGGTTGGGGTTCAAATCTCGGCTTTTTTTTTCTCTTTTGTTGTTCATTCATTCATTCAGTAAGTATTTTCCAAGAGCTTTCCACACATAATATACCTTACAAGGCACTAGCAGTGATCAAGGCACAAAAAGTCTTTTCTGTCATAAAGCTGACCTTCATATAGGGCAGTGGTGGGAGGGAAAGGGGGGACTGATAAACAAGTAAACAGATTCAAATGTCGTGTGGTCAACATGGCCAGTTACCTTTACTATGTTATTATCTGGTGCATCATTTGAGACTAAGTTTGGCTGCAAGTGATAGAAAATCTGACAATGGCTTAACTAAGATAGATTTTTTTTTCTTTGATAAGTCATCTAAGTCTAGAGTGATGGCTTCACAGTCAGCAGCAAGCAAGGACCCTTCTTTCATTTCGCTGTGCTGCTATTGTTCGACCTCTTGGTCTGTAGCAATTGCTGCCAGTTCCCCTACACCCCCTAAATAATCGCCATTTCCAAACACACTGACAGCTCCTTACTGCAAGGATCTGAGACTCTCTAGGTCTTTCTCTGGCCCCAGCAAGGTGTTTGGTCAACAAATGATAGATTGGAAATGCCAGTGGGGAGAGTGCCTTCAGGAGCAGCCCCTAACCCGTGGCAGGCAGGAGTGCGTGTATAAACATTTCAGGACCCTGGGCAGCGCCTGCGGCTCAAAGGAGTATGGCGCCAGCCCCACAAGCAGGTTCAAACCCAGCCCTGGCCAAAAACTGCAAAAAGGATAAAAAAAAAAAAGGATAAATATTTCAGCACCCTCACCTTTCACACTGGTAATTCTGAAGTATATATCATACAGTTTCCCAGAGTTCCCCAGTAGGAACTGGTGGATCCACTATATTAACACAGCCAGTATGGTTCCTTCTCTTCCTAGCTCGCTTCCTCTCCTTCCTCTCACTTTCTGAGATCACTTGGCAAATAAATAGCTTGCTCTCAAACCTCTGACTTAGTGTGTGCTCTTCTGGGAGAACCCAATCTATGACATGGTCTAAAGTGGTCGGCCACTCATGTTCCACCTGACTCATTACATTCCAGCCAGTGAGAAGGAAGAAGTAGCAAAAAAGAGTGATCCATCTCCCTTGAAAGAACGTTTCTAGGGAGTTTCCCATGCTGCCCCTTCACACTAGCCCAGAACTTGCCTGACCTCAATGGGTAGCAAAGCATGCTGGGAAGTTTAGCCATTACTCTGAGTGATCACATGCCCTGTGTCATCAGGCGTTCTCTTACTTAGAAAGGGGGGTAATGTCTACAATAAACCAGCTTGTCAGTGTGCAGGATAGAAAAGGCAAAGCTTTGTGGAGCAGGCTGAGGACCTGAGGGCCCACCAGCAGGTGTTTGGATTCCTGATGAACTATAAATAGCAATTCACAAAGATCCTCCCTGGCAGCCCCTCACGCCATCACACTCTGCTGCCTGCCTCCCCACCTGCTCCTCAACACAGTCTAAGCAAAACTTACTCGGTCTCTCCAAACCTGGGAGATAAGCCAGCGCTTCACTGCATCAAACCATGCCAGGATACAATTTGTATATTAAAGTCACTCAAGCTGGCTGTTACTTCACCCAAGTGCCACACAGGAACCCAGCCCTCAAAGAGTTTGTATGATTCACACAGAGACATGGCAGATGCATCGCAAAGAGATAGGAAGGCACAGGACAAGTGACAAAGGAGAGGTCCAGAGGTGAGAGCCACATTGGGAGGCTCTGAGGACACTGTAAAGTAATAGAATTTCAGTGTTGCAGGGAAGTAGAGAGGTTTAAAGAAACAGCTTCTCAATGCTCCCCGCATGTAGCAATATACTAGCTATGAAGACATGCAAATCCCATCGGCTGCAGGAGGTAGGTTTCATTATTATATGAGTTTCAAGATGAAGAAACAAAGACTTCAGAGGATGGGATAACTTGCCTTTGGTCACACAGCAGGAAAGAGACAGCCTGGAAATAATATTAGCAAACATGCCAATAAATAATAGTGCATATTTTATTTAACTCTTTTTTAATAAGCCAGGCACTGTGCTGTGTGCTTGTCATGCTTAAGCCATTCAAACCTTACTGTAGCCTTTGAAGTATGATTATAGTTTTCTTTGTACAAGTGAAGAAACTGGGGCTGAGGGAGGTATTAACAGCTAGTGAAGAGTGATGCCAGGATTGAAGAGACTACCTTGTCCACTCAGATGCTTGGATTCTCTTGATGGAATTGTCCACCTATGGCCACATGGTCACTATCAAAATGCCCAGGGTCAGAGAATGCACCATTCCTTACCTCAATGCTTGGATTCTCTTGATGGAATTGAAATCTAAAATTTAAAATCTATCTAAAAATGCCCAGGGTCAGAGAATGCACCATTCCTTACCTCCATCCATTCCTTCCCTGGATAGAAGCAGCTGAATAGTCACTGTTTGGAGACTTTAGACTGTGAGCTTCCAAAAGAAGGACCAGGGTTTTTTTTTTTCTTTTATTAAGTCATATACACATAGATCATGAATACATTTATGCTTTTGTGGGGTACAATGTGTTGATTTTTTTAATACAATTTGGAATGGTTACATCAAACTAATATAGTTTTCACCTCATTTACTTAATTATTGTGTTAAGACATTTATATTCTATACTTGGTAGATTTGACTTGTACCCCTTACAGTATGCTCCATAGGTGTGGTCCCATTTTTACACTGAGCAGCCCACACTCGAACTTGCCCTCAGTCAGAGCTCAGAACACTTCTATAAAAGATCAAAGAGTCTTTTTTCAGTTCCGTCATCTACACTATCTCTATCACACCTACTCAACTCTGTCACTGTGGCTCAAACGCACCCATAGACAACATTTAAACAATTGAACATGAATGTGTTGTAATGAAATTGTAATTACGAATGTGGAAGTCTGCATTTCATAGGGTTTTAGGTATCACAAAATACAATCTTTCTTTTGACCTTTTCCCAACCATTTAGAAATATAAAACCCATTCCTAGCTTGTGGATTATACAAAATCAGGTGGCAGGCCAAGGTCACCTCAGGGGCCATAGTTTGCCAACACGTGGTCTAGGGTCCAGAAAAGCATCTGTGTAACCTAGTGCTTGGAGCATGTTTTCGCTCCCATTACGTGGCTGCTTAAGGATATCACAATGAGTTGCTTTTTGTACAGAGTGGTAAAAAAGACTGGAGTATAATTTTGGCTTGGCCCACGTCAACCCCTAGGGCTGAAATACTGCAACTTAAAGACCAGAAGGGAAAGTGGAAACCAGGTGGTATGGGCCACATCATGAGCCTTGTGAAGGAGGCTGAACTGGATCTAAATTGCCATTTGGGTGCATAGTGTCATGTGACAATTCTATGATTTAGTACGTTAGTGTTTTATTGCCTTGTATCTTCATATACACTTCAGGATGTATATTATTATCCCCATTCTATAGGCAAGAAACCCAAAACTCAGAGAGTTTAAAGGACTTGCCTACTGTCAACCAGGTTGAAGGAACTCACACCCAAGCGTTGCCTGATTCCAGTTTCCCCGTACTCTATCTGGGCATTCCATGAGCAGAGATCAAACCATGCTCAATTTCCTTCTGGAAAGATTGGCAGTGGCTCTAAGCTATCCTGTTGCATATTCATTGCTTCAGGCCTGTGGTAGGAACCTCCTGCTGCTGACTGCAGCCTCTGATATAAATCCCCTCTCAGCTTCCATTTCCACCCAGCACCAAATGATGATGGAGGCCACAACCCTAGCAGCAGGTGGGGGGTCAGTGTTTACAGAGGAGGGATTAATTTGAAGACTTGGAGGGATGCTCCTGGATATAATTCTTGCTTCCTACAAAGACAGCTGGAAATCTACCTGCAGCTCAGGACAAGGAGTGCCCAGTGGGGCAGGGGCAGAGGAGCTGACCCACAGGCTGTGTTTTCAATGATAATAGGACGTGCGATCAAAGCAGACACCGCGGGGTGCCTTTCCCACGCTAGGCCTTGGTCAAGGGGTATCACGTGTGCTATTTTACTTAATCCTTATGATAACTCCAGAAGATGAGGCTGATTGCATTTACTTGGCAGATGAAGGAACAGAAGCTCAGCTGATCAATGTAACATGCTGTGCAAGCCTGTGGGACTCCAAAATCTGTGCTCTTCTAGCTACTGGGCTCAGGAATGCAGTCCCAATGTGTCAAACCTGGATCTTTATCCTCTTTCAGCCTCTGATGGCTCAACAGCCATTGAACTAGATGTCTGAAATGACTCAACAGCACTGGTAGGAAAATAAACATTTCAGGCAGGGAGTGGTTGGATCTATAGGGCATCAAACAAGCAATCTGACAGCCATTCATTCATTTGTCATTCTATCGTCCATCCATCTGTCCATCTGTCCAAACATCTATATATCCATCCGATTAATCAATCATTCAGTTAAACACATAATCAATATTGTCTGAGTATACCTTATTAGCCGGTCCCTATGATAACCCTGGGAAGGGAAAGATAAATAAGATTTGTCTCTGTCCCTTGACAGAGGTTAACATTTTAGAGATGTGGTGTTCCTGCATGCATGCACTGATGTGGGTGACTTGTGGGGAAAAAAAGACAGATGAAGACCCTTGCCAGAAAGCAATTTGAGGCCAGGGTGTCACACAGGTCATCCAACTGGACATTCATGAGTCTAGGCATTTGGTAACCTCCATTTCTTTTCCCTCTGCCCACTGCCCTCTCTAATGCCAACACTGTCAATCCCTAAGAGATCAGAATCTGAGTGATTTACTGGCACAAGTTGGTAAAACACAGGTAACTTACGGATTTGTGAATTCCTAATCTGAACTGACCTTCAAGGAATATGCATTAGGAGGTGCTGGGCTCACTGGCGGTGCTCAAGGAGACCCAGATGACCTCCCCCATTGTGACAAGATTCTCTCCTTCACCAAACTTTCATCGGGATCCTCTGGGTTCCCTTTGTGAGGAAGCCTGACCTTGGGCTCTGTCCTTGGTCCATCTAGTTTAAACAAGAATCCTGGAAGGGTCAGTTTTTCACTATATTTCTTCCCAGTGATTTTTCAGCCGCTGACCCTTCCTCATTCCGCTCCTTGTCCATAAATCCTCATTCACACTTGTTGTATTCACCGTAGGGCCCAGTCCTATACTGAAGTCTCTCTTCCCCTATTGCCTGAATCAAATTTGCCCCCAACTGCTTCAACTTATATACGGCTTTGGTTTCCTTTCACACACGGATGCCGTGAAAGGAAGTTCCACTTGGAAAAGAAGATTCATTTGCTCATTTGAAAACAGCATCATTAGATAACACCCGCTCTGAAAAGCAGTGTGTCCCTGTGGTTCTGAGTCAGAGGGGATAACAAATATCATCTGGATATTATAAAGTCCTTGGGCTAATAGTCAATGTAATGCTATCATTCTTAGACCCAGCATTTATTAACTGGCAAAATAGCAGGATATTCTTTCTTTGCTTCAGTTTTCTCGTCTGTAAAATAGGCATAATGGCAGCGTTACTGCACAGGGACAAGAGGATCAAGCCTGGAAGGGATTTTAAGTACTCAGCGGAGAGGCTGGCTCACTATAAGTGCTTGATGGAGACTACCAATGCTGTAGTCATCGGTATTGGACAGAAGAGAAGGGGCCAGGTGATGGTGGCACATGGAACATTTATGAAGCCCCTGGAGTTATACACAATCCCTAAACTCAAGAATCAATACAAGTGATTAGAAAGGGGGGGGCACTGACTGATCGATGTTGTGAAAATGCAACAACAACGAATTATTTCCAGCCTGGGGGTTGATGAGTCTTCAAAGAATGGTGTGATAATCGGGATATTGCCATGACTAGAGTTTGGACATGAAGAGGGATGTGGGAGGACGTTTCATGAGGAGAAGGCAGCAGGCACAGAGGAGGATGCTGCAAAATTATCACCGGCCACCATCGTTTACCCATGATTTTAAAATCCCAAATGTGCTGAAAACCAAAAAAAAAAAAAAAAAAGAATTGTATGACTAGTTTTTTTTTTTTTTTTGACAAAACTGGAACTAATCTGCTCTGATGTTAAAATGTTTATAAATTTTATTTTCCAATTTTGTATGAGTGATCATGTTTCATGGCAGAATATTCAAGAGTTTTGTTATGGCCTGTTGCCCTGGAATCTCATTGGAGATGTTAGGTATTATATGGTGTATGTACCACACAACCTTTCTGAAATAGGAAGAGCTGTAAATTTCAAAACATATCAGGTTTTGAATAAGGAGATAGGAACCTATATTAATATTAGCTCATATTGATTGAGCATTCATTGCATTCTGGGCACTTCTCTGAAGCATTTAACTAAGTGACTCCTCCTGGGATAGGTAGGCACTGGTATTATGTTTTTCACACAAATGAGAGAACTGATATATAAGGAGGTTAATAGTTTGCCCAGGCTCACACAGCTGGAAAGTTTCAATGGCTGGCTATAAAGTCACAAAGCCTTGCCTCAAAGCCCACACTATTAAACACTACTTGATCACTTGTCTATGTGTGTACATAATGTTGAGTAAGAGCAAGTGTGGCTGGTTGTATTATTTACTTGCAGTTCTTCTTTCCCTCTCTTCTCTTTCCATGCCCTCCCCTTCAGGGAACTAGACTTTCTACCACAGGGACATTGAACTTGCTTTAGCTAACAAAAATGTTAACAGAGAGGGCATGAACTATAGATGTGCTTTTGCAGTGGGCTTTGTGGCTCATATTCTTGTGATTTTCCATGACAAAGCCTGACCCAGGTAGCTGTGTGGATTTCAGAATGAGAGAAAAGTAAACCAGATCTGAACCCATTCCATGATTTGAAGCACAGCTGGCAACTCCCAATTCACAAATGAGAAAAACTACTGCCTGTTGTCCTAGATTCCTGCAATTTGAGGATTTCGTTGTTGTTACACAGCATTATCATAGCAATAGCTGACCAGCACAGGTCATTTGAATTGCTGGACGTGAGATGGATAATGGAGCATTTTCAGAGATAAGGATTTAAAGTTGATAGCCACATTGGGATGTGTCCCCAAAAACAATGTTAAAGATTTTACTTTCATCTTCATGGCCATGGAAAATCTTCCAATGCTTTCATGTAGAGCCATGAAACAGCATGACTTTGATTTTCTTTTGAGATGAAGCCTCAAGCTATCCCCCTGGGTAGAGAGCCATGGCATCACAGCTCATAGCAACCTCCAACTCCTGGGCTCAAGCGAGTCTCCTGCCTCCGCCTCCCAAATAGCTGGGACCACAGGTGCCCGCCACAATGCCCAGCCATTTTTTTGGTTGCAGCCATCATTGTTGTTTGGCGGGCCCAGGCTGAGGATTCGAACCCACCACCTTAGGTGTACGTGGCTGGCGCCTTAGCCGATTGAGCCACAGGCGCTGAGGCATGACTTTGATTTTCTACATTGCAATCAAAGTCTTCTTTTTAAAATATAAATAGAGTCATTACTTCTGTTCTGCATCACCACAAACACATTTACTTGACATTTGTCAAAAGCTTCTTGTTGTTCTTAGGATAAAACACCAAATCCTTAACATAATCCAGGTTCCTTCTGGGTAGACTGTGCTCAGCCCTTAACCACATCAAGCACCATGCTTCCCCTTGTGCTGTGTTCCCAACCACACTGGCCTTCTTTCAGTTCCTTGAATGTGCAGTACTTTTTGTGCCACAGGACCTTTGCACATGTTTTACAATAATTCCCTACTCATTCTCAATTTAACTGTAACTTCCTGCTAGAAGCCCTTCCTAATGTATAGGTCAATTGCCCTTGTCCTATGTGCTCTTAGCATTGTGCACTTCTGTTACATTTCACTTATTACAGTTATAATTTCACATTTGTGTATAAAATTTGATTAGCACCCATCTCTGCCACTAAATCGTCTACTTCCTGAGAGCAGCTACAGGGTCTCTCTCTCTTTCCTCCATGTCTTTGTATTCCCAGCGTTAGAATAGTCCCTGATGCAGTGTTGATATTGCTGATGCTCAATAAAATTTGTGGAATGAAAGAATTCCGTAACATGATAGCTTAGATAGCAGTGAGGACAATGGATTATTCTGGCTGCCTAAAGCACAGAAGAATATAACTAATCCTTCTTCCTTACATCAGCCCTTTCAACTCCCAGTTGATTTTTCTGAGACTTTGCCAAGACAGATCTCTCACAAAGCAACAGTGTAGTGGGAATGCATTATCAATCTGTTATCACCAACCGGGAAGTATGACCTTAACACACTGCAATATGGTCAAGCCACATGGCAGGTGTTTATCCCATGTCCCTCAACATCTGCACTGTAATTCTATAACCCTATAATTGGAAGAGGATGAAACATCTGGATGTTACAAACCCTCTCGACAGGTTGTCTATACCATCATCTTCAAAATCAATGCACAAGAAATGAGAGTTTCTTGAACAGCAAAAATAGTAGCTGGTGACAGAACACGCTGCTGAAGTCCCTTCATAGTACTAAGCAAAGACCAGTTTTGGTTTTTTTTTTTTTTAGGGGGGGGAGGAGTGACTAGGAATTGGGATCTGGCAATAAAAGAGACCAGGAGTAGGACAGAATGATCACTTCATTTTGAATGGTTTGTGCTAGAGAAAAAGGGCTCATATCATTCACGTATTGTTTGTGAAATAACTAAATTAATTCAGTGAATAATCAATACCTTACAGCCACTTTGGTCAGAAGATAGAAGCCAATATCTGAATTGGTAGAGGATGTATAGTTACACATGGGCATCAGGGCAACATGGAGAAATTAGGTCCCAGAAAATTATTGTAGGCAAGGAAAGTGCTAGTTCTAATCTCACTGTGATCCTCAAATTGATTGCAATGGCACCAAAGACAGGAATACATTTTGGAGAGCATAAAAATGACATTGGTGATATCACAGGTTTGGTTGGGAAAGACGTGGCAGTAGAAATTGGCATGGTTGCTTTGGCACTGTGGCATTACTTTCTAAAAATTAATATGCATTCATACAGTGATGCAGCAATTACTCTTCTCAGAATATACCAAAAGAAACATTCTCCCAAGTACAAAAAAAGGCACATAACAGAAGTTCCCTGCAATATGTTCATCACAACAAAAGTCTGGGAACCAAATCCAGCACTAGAGGACCAATTAAAACTCTGATGTAGTTCTCCATGGCATACTAGACAGCCCTGAAAAATGTATTAACATGTAAATTTTCCAAGATGCATCGTTGAGAAGTGTAGGAAGGAGATCAAGTTGTCAAATTACATAGCTAGCATGGTCGAATTTTCTTGAATACACTTAAGGTAATAATACAATGTCTTGTCCATTTTGGCTGCTGTATTCTCATGTGTACTTATGTAGTAGATGGCCCCAAATTGTTAACAGCAGTCACCTTGGAATGGGAGCTGGAATAGGTTCTGGGGCTCACTGGAGAATTCAGCACTGCATCTAATATTTTGGTTTCTTTTATTTTTTTTTCCACAGTGATTATACAGTCATACTTGTTAAATTTAAAATAATCCTTTAGAAATCAGCTTGTTCACATCAGCATAAACAACTGACAAGAAAACCAAGAAACTCATCTTAGTGAAATTGTACTGAAATTGCAGCACCCAAAACTTAGAAGGGGAGAGTCTCTTAGAACGAGCCCAAGGTTTGCTGGTGCCTAGACACGGCTTCTGAGGGCTTTCACGGATGGCTGGTCTAACTGTGGACAGTCCAAGCCTTGTGCTAACTCTGGACAACCAGGAACTTCTGAGAAATGTGGAAAATGAAGCTGTTTCATTATGAGGTTGAGGGAGGGCAAAGAAATCAGCAAAGAGTAAGGAAATTTACCACATCTCTTCAAGAAGGGCTTCCCAAGAATCATTGCTGACACTGGGCTTATTTAAAGAGTTTATAAATCATCTGAAATGGATTTATAGTTAAATATCTAAATGTTCAAAGTACTTTCAAGCTCTGCTGTAGGAAAATGCCAAGCAGATAAGGATAAACACGCCACTGAGCAGAAATGATCTTAGGTCTGACCCAGTCCAATAATTCTTAAATCTCACCAAGTTGTTGTGAGGATTAAATAAAACTGCTCACGAATGCCCTTGGAAAATTGTAAAATGCTATACAAATGTTGCTTATTACTATGATTATGTTGTAGTTGGTTTTACATCAGAATTTGATAACAGAGCTACCAATGGACTCCATAATGGGGTTTGGTATTCTATTCAGCCATCTGCCCTGACTATAAGTACTTTATAAGAATGATTTTCCTTTTACAAGGAATCATCCTCATTTTCTTTCTTTCTTTTTTTCTTTTTTTTTTTGTTAAATACAAGTCCTATATCCACATTTAAAAGTTTGTAAAATAGAAAAGAAATAAAACCAACCACATTTCCAGTAGCTGCAAAAATGTCACATAGTATCTACCGTATGAATGAATGAATGAATGAAACCACTTTTATATGTTTGCTGTCTTCTCTTGGAGCTTTTCCTCTCTGGCATGCTTCACATGGTGACTGCACCCATCGTGGAGCTCTACACTTTGTAACCTGCACTTTCTGCTGATACCATTAACAGCTCCTCAGGTTACCCTCCGGCATTCAGAATCTTCCCAGATTCAATGTGTAATGTACTCCATCCTTCAGGTTGAAATACCCTCGTGTCTTCACGCCCTTTTCCAGGGGGTAACTAAGTACAAAAATTTCCATGCACCTGATTTTTAAGAATATCTCAGCATTTAAAGTATGGTTGATGGGAAAAAAAATAATAAAATAAGGTTTACGGCTGATAGTTGGCAGAATAATACATTTTACAGAATTTATTATTAGTGTCATGATTCTGGTTATCATTATCATTTTGCTTTACAGAAGACGACAATTCTCTGAACTGATTGGTTTATTGACTTAATTTTTAAGGTAAAGAAAGAAAATACTCTCTAGGAGATAAGAGTTTATTTTTTAAAAGAGGCAGGGCAGTGATTACCCCCATACAATAAATTTTATTATAAAATTAAAAGGCCTCAAAGAAGTAATTCTATGGAGAGACAGCCTATTTTTGAAGAGTACGCCAGCTAGCAGTGCTGATGAAAAGCCCTTTCTACAGAACTCCTGAAGGAAGGATCTGGAATGGCAGAGGACTCCTCCATACTTGCAAATGGCCTTTCTCTCAGCGGCTGTCAAAGAAGGGGAAATACAACAGCACATGCGATTATCACCCCATGAGACTCCCAGCCCAATATTCAGAACTCATTCATTTGTTAGTGACTCACTTCTTCCAAGGATTCTTCTGGGCAGATGGCCAGTATCTACCCTTCATACTGTTTATAGTGCAACACATATTCTATCACCTCTTGTTTCTCCTCCTCCCCACACTCCCCATCCCCAAGTTTGGGGCCCCAGGACCTATAACACTACTAAGTCCTCAAATCCATTAGATGGCACAGGCTCCACTACCTACGTCTAGTTGCCAAACAATTCTGGGACCAAGGGAGGACCTCTGATTCTATTCACTCCCTGAATTCTTTCAACCATTACATTTAATGGGATGATTATATCCTATGGACCAAGCAGTCAATTCATTTGTTGTTTTCATTAAACAAATATTGACTGAGTTCTTGTCATGTGTCATGCACGGTTATAACCGAGGATGAAAGAGAGGATAAGCCAGACAAAGATCCTGCCCTCATACAATTCTATTCCAGTTCTGGGGGACAGGACTGAAGTGAAGCCATAGCAATGCAAGTTCAGGTATGCTGTGAAGGACACCAAACAGGGCACTGGGTTGAGAGTACCTGGGAGTGGCAAGACCACTTCGGTCTGTATGGAGCAGGCAGGCCTTTTTGAGAAATTCACCTCTGAGATGAGAATTACATGAGAAAGACTCAGACACATGAAAATCTAATGTTAAGAGTGTCTTGGGCAGAAGGAGAACCACAGCAAAGGCCCTGGGGTACAATCAAATCATATGTGTTTAGGGAACAGAAAGAAAATCATAGCTTGGCTTTCCTGGTTAAAGCTCAGAGAGCAAGGGAGAAAGCTGGGCTTGAGGGGGAGTGGGCAGGGGAGATGAAGACAGAGAGGAAGCCAGGAAGCCTACCACTTGGGCAGTGAAATACTTGATAAGGACTTTAGTATTCACTCCAACTGTAAAGTTTCTGCCTTGACTGGTACTTTCTTCCCTCTGGTCAACCTATCTCATGCTCCAGTCTCCCAACCGTACTGGAGTATTCTCCCAAAGCTCTAATGACACGATTTATGCATAGTCCTTACAAATCTTTTTCTGGTCACTGTGCCCCTGCCCAAGGCTTACAGACTTGCCTAAACATGAAACCTGTCCCAGCTCACAGCAAAGCTGAACCGATGCCAGCATTCTGGTCTATTCTGTAAATCCCTGCTCATTCTATAAATCCCTCCTGAACCATGTTCAATTCTGCTCTGCTTTTTAGACTTGACATCTTGGGCATTTTGGAACCCAGTAAGTATACCCTAAGCTCATATATTATCCCTACTAAGCAGGATTCCACTTGGCCTTTCTCTCTTTCTTCCTCCCTTTGGCCCTGTGCCTACGCCTAGCACGCCTTGACCTGACCACTCTTCTGTAAAGGCTTAATCGTACATTGTAGTGGCCCCAAAACAGTACTGTTAAGCTTAATCGTCAGACTAATTCACTGGACTTAGCTCCAAATAACTCTTGGCTGTTTCAAAAAATCAAATCTGGAGATTTGTCACAATTGAGGACATTTAAAAATTATGTTCCAGGCTCTGATTGCAATTTCCAAAGAGCAGTTCCCAGAATAGCTGGGAAATGGCCATGTAATTGGAACAAATCTGTGACCTCCTCAGAGGTCTGTTTGGGGGAGGAACCACATCCACGTGGGTGCCTGAGAACCAACATATTTGGTCATGTTCAGCCTCATGGCCTCCTTACTCAACCATGTATTTGTGGTCATAACTCTTGGGGTGCTTTGGGGCACAGGTTCTTATCTGGTAAATGAGGCACCAAAGTGGGAGAGCCAGGGCAGCAAAGCTGAAAAGTCGTGTTAAATATTTGCATTTTGGGCAACAGCTCCCTTCATGGCATGATTTCTAGAACATTCATTATTCTGGCTGCCCTATTTTTGCTTCTGGTTTTTAATAAGCATTTTTTAAAATAGTACTGAAGACAGAATTCTCCCCTCCCCGGTGCAGTCTAAGCAGTGCAAAGTGGCAATTATGCTGAACTTCCCTCTAGAGAAGGAAAGGCAGGGGCCCACAGGCCAGATCCGGCTCCCAGATGTGACTGTTTGGGTCAATATGGTGTTTACTTCCTAAAAATAATGTTGTCAACACTTAGAAATTGAAAGAGTACCCATAAAATCAAGGTCTTGACACTTCCTTTAAAAAACTGTAAGACCTGGTGACACTGGGTCCACTTAGCTTATAAATCAACAAACATCTTGTGTACTTTTCCCTGAGGGTAAGGCTGTGAGTTCTCACTTGCGACCATCTCTGTCCAGCCCAAGGAGGTGTATGTGTTTCTGATCTGTGCGTGCAGGCATCACAAGCTAAACAATTAACAGTGAGAAATATATCTGATTTGGAGTCAGGAGGGCCAACTTTACACATTCAGCCATCACCGATCATCGATGATCACTTACTAGGTGTGAAACCTCACAGTAGACTCTAGGGCAGGGGTCCTCAAACTTTTTAAACAGGGGGCCAGTTCACTGTCCCTCAGACTGTTGGAGGGTCGGACTGTGGGACCCGGGACAAGTCGGCTGCTAAGCAGGACAGGCAGTGGCGGCAAAAACACCTGGCGGGTCAGATAAATGTCCTAGGCCGGCCGTAGTTTGAGGATGCCTGCTCTAGGGATATAGCCATAAGCAAGATACAGTCACTGCCCTTACAGAACTTCTGGAGAAGGAGCTTAAGTGAAGAGTTACCTGCCCTGCTTATGAATTGCAGAAGTGAGAAGTGCTTCCAAAAAAAACCAGAGAGCACCACTAAAACAAATAGTAGAAAAACCTGCCTTGTCCAGGAGACCACGGAAGCCTGCTTTAATAATGTGACATTTAAGGTGAGCTTGCAGGACAAGGAGAAGTTGTCAGGGGGTGTGGAAATGAAGAAAGGAGAGTTCAAGGCCAAGGAAATACCAGGCACACAGGCCTTGAGGCAGGAAGGAGGTTGGCACATTTGGGGAATTGAAAAATGGCCTTTTTCTTTGCTGCTGCTTCTTTATTTTTTATACTGCAGATAAACCTTAGGAGGATTTTATTTTGTTTCTTTCTTAAGAACAGGTACCAGCTCCCTATCACAATGACAATGTTTCTAATATACTCAGTATTGTCGAGCAAGAGATAGGTGTGCGGGCTACAGCCTGTGTTTTTACACACAAATGTGTGAATCCCTGGCAGAAGATGCATATTTGTATTTTTTTCCCTAAAAAGACAATGAAATATATGTAACTTGTAAGTTCCCAACCTCATCAGCCTGTGACTACAAAATGAGATTACATTCTTCTTTCATAAGCAAATTATTACGGCCTGAGGTCCTCCAACTGTCTCCCAGCTGTTTCTGAGAATTTCTGTGGGCCTCCTGCGTGTCCAGAATTAGGTTCCTACTTGCAGTTTGCTCTGAGCTTCTTGTCTTGCTGGGCCCAGCTGTGCTGGTTGGTGACTACGGCAAATGTTATACTTGCCCTTGGGGAAAGAATACTATTGTTTGGGTCAGCTGTGGTATGTTTCAACACTCGCTAGTGGAATCTGAACTCAGAAGCGTTCCTGGAGGTGGAAAACTTTGCCATTGCTGGGCACAAAGGCCAAATGCCCCAGAAAGCCCTGCCTGGGTACCTTCATCTTGGCCTAATCCCCTCTTTCCTCCTCATGGCCAGAAGACCACTCGTTTCCACAAACAGAACCCCTGATACTACAGTGCTGACAATCTTCACTAGGTAACTTTGGGCTAATTGCAAAATCAGTTCATTTCCGGGTCTGTAATTGTAAAACAGATACATTTACCAACTTTCCTGTGTCACTGGGAAGATAATGAATGTAGATAAGCATTCTGTGCAGTCTGAAAATTCCATAGAAGCCTTGCTTAACAGATCAGACCGGGGCCCCAATTAAACACTGAGATTGGTCGGGCACAGTGGCTCATCCTAGCACTCTGGGAGGCCAAAGCAGGAGGAGTCCTTGAGCTCAGGAGTTTGAGATCAGCCTAAGCAATAGTAAGACCTCTCCTCTACTACAGATAGAAAAATTAATCAGGTGTGGTGATGTGTACCTGAAATCCCAGCTAATTGGGAGGCTTGAGGCAGGAGGATCACTTAAGCCCAGGACTCTCAGGTTGCAAGGAGCTATGATGATGATACTGCACTCTAGTTGGGGTGGCAGAGCAAGGCTCTGTTTAAAAAAAAAAAAAAATCTGAGATTAATGTCTCAGTGCCAACCAGGCAACATGCGACAAGGGAGTTGGGGCTCTCAATGCCCATAGTACCCCAGCCTCTACCCCTCTCCAGCTGCATCTCTCACCAGGACTCTCTGGTAACACATAACTGGTGGCAGGGCCACTCAGGATCTCATGAACACACAGGTTTTCCTATGCCCCTGTGTTTCTCCCATGCCATTTTTCAGCCTGCAAAAGCCTTTGTTATAACCACTGTGGGTAAATAGGACCACATAGGATTCCACTTATTTAAAAATGAGGAAAAAATTAAACTTGAAGTGATATAAGAAAAAGTCAATCAACCAGTTTATATGAATATGGGCAATATTTCAAGCACAACTTGGTCTAGAGTTCGAAGGACAGTAGGACAGAATTTCTTTCTTCATTTCTTATCTCTATTTTCTTGACATTCATTCCATTCTTACCCACAATATACTCTCCACCTGGTTCCAGTCGTTCCTACACTAAGGGGGTCATTACAAAAATTTTGAGATATACAAAAATTAACAAACAGAAAACACACACAGATGGAAACAAACGAAGCCCTTCCAGCAACATCAATACACCAACAAGTTGAAACTTATATAGGTGAATCAGAAAGGAAGCCGTCCACTGTGTTTCTTAAAACTGAAATAATGGAGCATAACCCAGTCTGTCTCAAAATTTTGGTAGTGGCCTATGTACCCTCTCTCAGTTGGGTATGACAGGTGTAAGTGGTGGAGCCCAGAGATGAGACTGGAGCGGAGATGTTCAGGCCAGGTTTATTGATAAGAGAGGATGACACACCTGGGCAGTGCAAAGGTGGCATCTGTGCCCAGGGGCAGTTAGAGACCTCTTTTATATGAGGCCATAGGGGATGGGCAAATTCCACAGCTTGCCCAGAATTTGGTGAGTTAGGGTCCTTTGCCAAGAACTTCTTGGGGGTGGGGCTAACTAGGTCTTCTGTCTTGGGGTAGGAGAGGAGGAGCAGGGGCAAGGGTTTGTACGTAGCTACGTTAGGCCTCCCAACAGGGCAGATGGTCAACTGTACTATTAACTCAGAAAACAGTCTCAGAAAGGTATCATCTTGTCCTGAATCCATTCCAATATTAGTGGCCAAAGATAGAACACTGTAGCAGTCATACACACATCCTACCAGTTTCACCCAAAGCACATGGCCTGGTACCTAGGGTGTCCCAATGTCAACTACCGGGTGGCAAAAAGCTCAGATATCTGTCACCATATTCTTATACCACAATGTCCATTTTTCCCACTTAAAAATTTCTCTTCTTCCTTCAAAAACTGTATTTTATGTGAAATTACATAAAAGCAGTTTGTATTCTGGAGTCCTGCAGTTCTCTGTAGAAAGCGCCTCTATAGAGCTTATCCCATCCGACTATACTGCATCCTAATTGGTTGCTGAAAGTTCCTCAAGACGTAGCAAGAACCAGGAACAACCTGATTCAACTTTTTACTCCCTGCATGGAGCATGTTTCCCGGCACAGAGAAAAGGCTATGTAAGAGTTGATGCCTGGATATCCATCCTCCTATATTCAGCCTTAGTTTATTTTTTTTATTCTCTTTATGAACTGACTCTATTCATTTGGTGGTCAAACAACACCTCTGAGAATGTCTTTATTTTTCCCTTCTAAAACAAACACATCCCAAGTTGGTTTTCTTTCTCCTTTGGTGAGAACATAATTCATATTTTAGACCTTAACAAAAGACTTTAACCTGAGCCCCTACTAAATTTCAACTTCCTGATGCTGCTCTAGCTCTCTGACCTGATCAGTTTTGAGTCCTGATTTCATCACTGCCTTTGGTACCTATCACACTCAGCCTTTGTCATCTGCATGTCTGATTTATCAGCCTTCTAGGTCCTCATCCAACCACTTAGTAGGACAGAACGGGACACAGGGCCCCAGGGATCATTAATGGAAGTCTCCAAGACAAAAAGAACTAGCCCTTCCAGTTGGAAATCCACACAATGGTATCATCCTCACCTAAACACCTCACTCTCTTATCCACTCAGCCATAATGGAGATTATCTCTCAGTTACTCTGCAAGTCAAGAGATTCTGGTCTTCATAGAATTTTTTTTTTAACTTGACATTTTTTAACGTGGGAGATTTCACATAAATCTCTCAATTTCTGGCTTTTATAGAAGCTCAAATATGCGGTAAACATGTACACCTTGTAGCAGCTTTACTTATAATCCCCCAAGCTTGGAAACAACAAAAAAATATTTTAGCCAATGAACAGATAAATGAACTGTGGTATATCCAGACACTGGAATAGTATTCAGCACTAAATGAGCCACCAACCCTTGAAAAGGCATGTAGGAAGCATAAATGCATATTATGAGGTGAAAGAAGATAATTTGGCACTGCATGATGCCAACTATGGAATTATGGAAAAGGGAAAATTATGAAGAAAGTCGGTTATTTCCAGGGGCTAGGGAGGGAAAGATGAGTTTGCCGAGCATGGAGGAGTTTCAGGCCAGTGAATATACTCTGTGCAATACTATAGTGATGGGTATGTGTCATTACACATCTGTACAAACTCATAGGGTGTCTGATACCAAGAATAAACTTGAACACATAGTATGGACTTTGAGTAATAACCATGCCTCAGTGCGGGCTCATCACATTACAAGGCACCCCTCTGGCGGGAATGTTGATAATAGGAGAAGTTGTATATACCGATATGAGAAATCTCTGCATCTCCCACTCAAGTTTGCTGTGAACCTGAAACTTCTTTAAAAAACAAAATTTAGGGCCATGCCCGTGGCTTAAAGGAGTAGGGTACCAGCCCCATATGCTGGAGGTGGCGGGTTCAAACTAAGCCCCAGCCAAAACACACACACACACACACACACACACACACACAAAAGTTCATATTAAAAAAATCTCAAATACTTGGCAACATTAGGCTCATGTTACCAAACTACAGTAACAGTAGAGGCACAGTATTGGGAGGAAATATAATCTAGTTTGCTACTGTCCACATCGGGCCTTGTCCTGGCCCTCATCAGCTTTGGAGTTTGCAAACCCTGCTGTTTGCATTTCTCTAATGCACTAAATCAACTGTTATGGGCTTGTGAGATCACCATGTCCACATGCCCCAAGTATATACCTCAAGCAAGGCTTTGGCAGGAAAGCAAACCCCCTCAGCCTGAAGACCTCTAGTAGGGAGGAGCCTACAGGGCCACAGAGATGACTCTGCCTTTTTTAAAAGAGCTGATCATTAACATTCTTGCTCAAGCAGTTAAACTTGCCTCTCAACCTCCCTTCTCTGTCCATTGGGCCTGATTTGGTCCTCTGGAGCCATGCTGAACCACAGTGACCACAGGCTTCCTACACAGGCTGATGCACCCACGTTTTGCAGGCTCTCCCCCCAGGTGAGAGAATGAGTGAGTTCCATCCCCATCTAGGCAACTTCAGTTCTTTTCAACCACTTTTAATGGGTAATGGTTTCTAGACCCGACCTCTCAACCTGGTTACCTACTCTTAACCCATGAGTGTTTGGCAATATTCAGAAGGCAGAAAGAGCCAGAAAGGGAGCAAGTTCTTAGAATCAAGTCCAAACCCATCTCTCTAAAGAGCAAGACCCTCCTCCCAGGAAATATCATGGAGACTTAAGGTGGAAAGGAATCTCAGGAATGATCTGACCTTTCCCAAAATAGGTGTGATGATTATGGACCCTTGAAAACTGCTGGGACTTACCATCCAGGTAACCAGGCAGAAGATATAAGGAGATAGAATCTGATAGCGCACAGCCTTGTGATCCCTGCCAAAGGATTCATAAAGAAGGCTCAACCTTCACCTGGGCATCTAAATTGTGAATTCTGCTCCGACAAACAGCAGAAATCTGGATTTTTCAACTGTGCTAAAGCTCACTTCAAATGTAACAGAAGGCAGAGAGCCATCGCAAGGCGCCTGTGTTTGGGATAATGTTTCACCTGGGAACCAATTACCACTAGGAAGAATGTTAGAGAATTAGGGAAACTAACCTTTTCTAATCTGCTGTCTAACAGAAACCGCTCGGCAGCCAATCAATAACGGCCGTAGTGAAGAGGCACATGAGAAGTCTCTCTCTTCGCCTCCACATAAGTAATTAAAGCCAGTTTAATGAGATTGCCCAGGAGCTGGGGTGTCTGAGTGCAGGGGAAGTAGACAGCAGATTGAATGAGAGCGGCATTTCGAGAGGAAACAGATATTGAAGGAAATATGAGTTAGAGCTGTTGGGTGTGAATCACCCCGAGTCTCTCTGCAAAACGTGGGATGAGAAACTCCAGAAGCAGGTACCTGAATAAACAGAAAGGCGATGATTACCTGCCACAGTTGACAGCCGAGGAAAGGAGGAATTGAAAAAGATCTATTGCCCATGAGATCTGCTCCTTGTCTCCCATCTTGGGAGAAAACTGAGCTCCTAAATCTCATCCTCCCTTTCTGGAGTAATGGAAAGAGCCTGGGTTTAGAAACTCCATTCTGCCATTTAAGAGTTCAAACAAGTACCTTCACCTTCTTAAGCCTCGGTTGCTTCTAAAAGGTGTAAACAATGGTGCCCAGAGAGATGAGACGGGAGTGGAGATGTTCAGGACAGGTTTATTGAAAAGGGAGGGTGACCTGCCTGGGCAGTGCTAAGATCACATCTTCACCCAGGGGCTGTAGCGGGTGGGCAAATTCCCCAGCTTGCCCAGAAAGTTCCCCAACTTTTGCATGAGCTTCTCTGGGGCGTGGGGCTAGCCAGATCCTTTGTGTCTTTGTCTTAAGAGGAGAGAAGGAGAAGGAAGAAGGGAAAGGGTTCATGTGACAGCTTCTCCTGCAAAAATGGGATAGTAACACCTTTTAAGGATTTTGGGGGCGGTGAGTGGGATCATGCATTTAAAGAGTTAGCTCCCAGTGAACATCAGATATACTGATACTGTCATCAGCCGTTTTGGTCCCTCAGAGTCCAAGGCAGTACCTCCAGGCAGTGGGAATTCTAACAACTTATAGGACGATGTTGTTAGGTTGACATGAAGTCCAGAGTGTGAAAGTGTCAACTACACTTGGCAAGAAGCAGGTGCAAAAAACCAAAAACACAAAAAAGGCAGTTTACCACCCCTGACCTGGGCTAACTAATGCAGACAGGATATCAGCAAAGAAGTAACAAGCCGCAAACTGCCTTACAGAGTCCATCAGTTGCAATTTGTGGGGGCAGGGAGAGGTGAGATGAAATTTCAGAATTTCAGTACGGGGCTTTGCTCCTTTCCTTTCAAAAATCTCTGCCTTAGGGAAATGTGGCCTTTGGGGATCAAGTCCCTTCCAGTAGAACTGTTTCCCTCAAGCCCCACTTTGGGAGCCATGAGGCCACCTCTGCCACGTGACCTCTTGGAGCCAGAAAGCCTTGAAGATGGAGCATTAACAGCCAGAGGTGCTGGCAGCACCCAGACAGAACCATATGGCTTACGACACGTTACACATAAATTACCTTTTGGCCCAGACCTGAACAAAAGGATGTAAACTAATTCTGCATTTTAATAACAGACTCTGCTGTGCAGCACCAGTTCCCACCAAACAGAATCCATCTGCGTATACCCGTGCCATATGCATCCTGGTCAGCGGCCCTGGGATCGAAGATCAGCTATTTCTTGTCTCCATCCTACATAATGAAGTCAGTCACATTTTATTGCCAAATGGCCCTGCTAATGCCTCGGTAACTGCCCATCGAAGGTGCTTTTGCTTTCGGAATAAAGAGCAAATCTGAATTTCACCAAGATAAACTTGTGACTGGGTCAATACATTGAATGGTTATCGTCTGTACCCTGCACTTTATCTATTTTTAGGCCTTGTTCCTGCAAAGGAATAAAAAGGTATTACCTGGATGCATAAAAGCCAGGGGACTTCCAGAAGGTGGGGGAGGGGCAGTTGTGAACTGCTTTCTGTAGGGTGGGGAAGGAGCGGAGGAAGCCTTCAAGGCTGGAGGAAAGAACAGTAGCAGGGATGTGGGCAATAGAAATAAGGGGGGAAATCGCTTATTCTAGTACCGATGCTGCATTTTACAAGGCCCTTTTCTTCATGAACGACATTCAATCTCAGAGTTTCCATTGCTTACCCCATTTTTCGCAATAGGAAACTGAGCACCAGAGGCAGAAAGGAGTTTTTCTGAGGTCATCCTGGGTCTTAGCTAGAAACCATGTTTCTAGTTCTCTCTCTTCTCACATGTGTGGAAAAAGTGTGGCCTGCAACTCAGCAACAAGGGGGGGCACCCCTTCTAGCAGAAGGGCAAGAGTGCAAAGCATGATGTTCTGTGCCATGATGACACTGAAAACATCCTAGACACTGGCTGCCCCCCAGCCTGGGGGCTGGAGCGAGGAGATAGGGGGCAGAGCCCAGACCAGCCAGGACAGACATGCAGCAAAAGCAAGAAGTAATGCTTCCTGGTCTCATGCCACTGAGATCCAGGGCTGTGTGTTACCGGGCCCAACTAGCCCACCCTGACTCTCCAACTCCAGTGTGGGGTTTTGCACTCCACTGGGGAAAGCCAGAAGTTGGCTGAGCTCAGGTGTCTCAAATCCAAGTCCATAATTTTTCTTCTATTAGAAACCCCTTACTCATTTTCTCCATTTTGCAGAACAAGAAATTACGTTTTGGAAGAAGTCAAGTCCCAGCGCCTACAGGCAGCCTCAGTTTGTCTTTTTCACTTCAGTATCTGAGCTTCCCTTGTACTTCCCATTTTACTTCCTGTTCCTTAACTCGTGGGAAATCCTATCATTTTGTCATTAGTAGCACAGGCTTTGGAGTCAGCCTGCCTGGATTAAAATGTGTCTAATCTCCACTGCTGAGATCAGCAAGTGTCTAATCTTTCCGAGTCTTCATTTCCTCATCTATAAAAAGGGGAGGATGATATAACAGCGCATCCCTCTCGGGGTTACTGGAAGAAGTACTTGGCATGGTTCATGGCACACACTAACCATACCCTGAATGCTGCCCAGGGCTGCAACTCCACCTTCCTCCAGTACTCACAGAAAACGCCAGCTCTCTTTGGGTGCTTTTATTGCCAGCTCAGTTCCCCCCTCTGTGTCCACCAGCCTATTCTGTTGAGGTGCCAGCAAGCCTGCCTCTGAACCCCAACAAGAGCAGGAGAGGGGACCCCACTTGCAATAAGCACCCCAGAGGTAGCACAAGCAGATGGATTATGACCCTGGGCCAAGTTTCCCCAAATTCTTCTCCATTGCTCACTCATTCTCACAAAGTATAATTATCTGTCTTAACACTGCTATCATTCCTTCCAGGTCTTTAATAACTTTATTTTTTCTTCCACTTATATTAAATATTACTGTGTACCTGCCATTACTGGGCATACTACTAGATACCAAGAATATAAATGATGGTCAAGACACAGCCCTCAAGGATTCACAGTGGAGTGAGGCTGGAAAACACACAGGATGCGAATTCTGAAACACTCTGATCAGTGTTTGTAATAGAGGATGTACAGAGTTTTATACAGTGCTTTATTCTATAAATATCTATTAAGCATCTATTTTGTGTCTGACATTTCACTCAACACTGGAGATGGAGTGATGGAAACACTGAGAACTCTTTCTTTTTACATGGAGCTTAGAATCTAGCATTTTTGCCAGCATCTGTTCTCACGTCTAATTTCCTCTAATCCCAGCCTTTAAAGTTTAGGTGTAGATAATTCTACTCTACAAATCCAAGGGTAAATTTGCCATCAAGGTATGGCCAATGAGAATTTGATCACAGTCACTGGTTCAGGAAAGGGCGTATGATCCAGCTGTCCTTTGAGAGCCAGCACCTAGACACCTACCTGCCAACGCTGTTGGAAAAGCCTCTCATTTTGCCGGGACTCTATTAGTAGGATACAAGTCTGGAGTACCCAGTGTGTCTTTTTCTATATGTAAGGAGGACCAGGCTGAGGATGAAACTGGCAGACAAAATAAGAGAAGCAAGAGATGAAGAAAGGCAGACTTCTGTTGACATTTTCTTAGTTGTACTCATACTGAGTTATACTTGATCTAGCCGTACCTGAAGCTGATACTATGCTTTAACATTATTTAGTTACTTGAGTATGTTTTTGTGTAAGCCAGTTCAAATGAGTTTCTTTCACTTGCAAATGAAGGAATTCTAAAGCACTAGACAAAGATAGAGAAAGTATAAAGTTCCGGGAAGAGAGATCATCATTCCCACTCCAGGATCTCACTGTGGGTGTGGGAAATGAATTTCACTTCAATGTTTCTGTAGCTAAAGGATCAGGATAGGAGTGTCTGGAGTTTAGACAGGGCTGACCCAGAGAGATCTGTGGGAAGTGAAGGCTCCGCCCAGGCCCCATCCAGAAACATTAACATTTTTTAGGTAGGACTAATCACCACATGGCTTTGCAAATGTCAGCAAGCAGAAGTATGCTCTTGCCCTCTCCCAGACAACCTAGACGCAACTGTTCCTTTCCTCTCCTTCCCTGGTGCCAACCTTCTAGATGGTCACCCTTGCCAAGCCTTTGAGATTTTAGGACTGAAAACTGAGCTTCCAAATCCTCCCACCAGGTCAAGGCCAAGTGGCCTGAGACATGTGGCCTTGGAGACAGCCCAATCATTTCACATGCATGTTCTCTCCAAAGCTCTCCTGCTGATCTTCTTATCTTTTGTCATCAAGTGGGGCAAGGGACCCAGGCAAAGGGCTGTCACAGGGGTAGACTGCGATATGAGATTCAAAGGAAGAAACCCAGAGGATGATCCTTGCTCTTCTGTGTCCCTTGAAACTAATCTTTAACCTTCTTGAGACCTGTCAGCTTTCACCATTTTCATCATTTTCCTATACTAGATTCCAATGTTTACTCTTATGTACCCTGAACTGATGCTTTCCTGAATTATTTGTGGTTCTCCAAAGGCTGTCACCTGCTTCTCAGGGTGTTGTCATGCTCAGATGCAACAGAAAACATCCTACCATCCCCACCTCCACACAGCAGGAGATTTACACTTGACCTTCTTAGATGCTTTCAGGGATGTAGGTAGAACCTTGGGCTCCAGTGACTTTGCTAATGCAGGAATTCTCATGCCCAGGGTGGGCGATGAGGAACCCCAACCTCATGGCCATGTGAGAAAGCTAGAGGACAGGGTTTAGGGAAAATATCTGGTCCCAGAAGAGTGGACCAAGAACCTCTGGAAAAATAGGCAGGAGGGCAGTTATGGCTCCCAAGGGTTTAAGAAGATCTCTAAGGAGGTATGGCAAATAAGCCTGAGGTTATTAAGGTTATAGCACACTGTACATCTTGGAGGCCACATGAATCCTTTATGAGTGGTCTGGAAGTGTGGTTGTTATATTTGAAAATGTCCCATTTAAAATTCTGTGATTTTGTTGTTTTTGTTTTTGCTTGGGGACCTGCCAATAGGATCCATTTGTGCACATTTCTAACTGGTGAAGCAGAAGAAAGGTTTTGTCTTTTCTGCTCACAGTTGCATCCTCAGCACCCAGAAGCTGATCTGGCACATAGCAGGTAGTCAGTAACCACTTACTAAATTGACAGATGAAAACATAAAAATCAAGAGGTTTTCAATAAACAATGAGATCTCTAGCTTCTTTTCATAAATCTGAAATATTAGAAGAAAAAATAGGAAAGCAGTGATCTGGGGCTAACAGCTTTCCCCCTGAAGATAGAAGCTGTTCTGTCTGGTTTACCACAGTCCTCACCACTCCTCATTATCTTATTTTGGGCCCATTTCATTTCTATTGACCAATGATTCACCAGCACATAGGTGTTTAAGTTTCTTCATTATGATCTTCATCCTTCATTCTGATCCAAGTTGTTATAAGAATTTTCCATGTTAACTCAGCCCTAGTCCCTAAAGAGGATGCAGAATGAGTTATATTGCTAGTCTCTATAGCATCCTTCCCAAGAAAGCTAGGGCCTTATTTCTGCCAGTGTCCGAAGGCCACAAAAGGTCAAAATATCACAAACCCATCCCACATCCTGTTATTACCTTACTTGAACATTTCCAAAGGTTGAACAAGAATCCTTCAAATTTCAAAAGAATCCAGTTCAGTTTTTCCAGTAAGCTTTTAGCAAGTTTTCCCCCCAAATACTTCCTTATCAATGCTATGTTATTATTATTCCATAATATTATTCCATATTCCACAGGGCCATAGCCTATAAGGAATCAATGGGGAAAGAAAGCATACAGTTGATTTAGCTGATCAGTAAAATCAAATGGCTTCACATAAATTAGTCAAAGACCTTAAAGGATTCTAAATAGTCCCACCCCTTCAGGGAGACCTCAAAGTGAATGCCAAGGGGAGGGAAGCAACACACAAATTGAAATCTAAAGGTTACAGGCCTATTGAGATCACAGGAAAGCCATTAGGCATGGTTCTCCTGGACACACATTATCAACAGCTGACGGCACTGAAGTTCTGTGGTTAAGAGAATGGATTTCTAGGCAGAATAGAACCAGGTATGAGGTCTGGGTCTGTCGCACACTGTCTTACATTCTTATCTTCTATAGCTTCTGTCTCCTCACCTGTAAATGCCAAATATAAGAGTCAATCTCTCTTCAATCAAAGTTAAACAGGGACTGGGAGGTTCCCATATTGGTGGAAACCTGTAGCAGAGCACCCAGCACATGTTAAATGCTCAGTAAAAGTTAGTTCCGCTATTCTAAAAGAGGAACGGTGTGGAAATGTGCCCCAGATCAAGCAATAGACTTCATTCACACCTGCATTGAGTCCATATAGACTGTTCTGGTCCATATGCAGGAGTTCTGCTAAGTCCCCAGGCTATGAAAGTGGTCTTAGTATTTAACCACACACAGAAACAGCAATTGGCCAGATCATGTTACAAGTCCCTACAGAGAAGGTTAGGAGCCTGGAGGGCAGAATTACTCTGCCAGGGGAAGTCTCCAGTTCTCAGAGAGGCCAATCTATAGAGAGAAGATTAGTGGTTGCTTTGGGCCAGAGATGCAAATGAGGATTGATCACAAAAGGGCATGAAAGATATTTGGGGGGGAGAAGAAAAAAGTATTCAATTAGATTTTTGTAATGGTTGCACAACTCTCTGAGGTTTTTTTTTTTTTGTTGTTGTTGTTGTTCTTGGGGATTCATTGAGGGTACAAAGAACCAGGTTACATTGTTTACATTTGTTAGGTAAAGTCCCTCTTATAATTGTGTCCCCGTCCCCAAAAGGTGTGTCACACACCATCACTCACCTCCCTCCTTCCTTCCCTCTGTCTGCTTCTATGAATGTTTTTAAAGCTTTGAATTTCACACTTAAAAATGGTAAATTTTGTGATACGTGCCAATCATATCTTAATAAACAAAATTAAAAAACAAAAGATGACAAAGGAGGTGCCATTTGGGCCAAGCTTTTGGAATGGGCAATAATCACCATATAGAGAGGAAGGATTTGACTTCTTCCCAGACAGAGGGTCTGGCACAGAGGCAAAGATAGAGAGGGGAAGAACTTCCCTGGAGAGGGATCAGCAATATGGAAGGCAGAAGGGGAGGGAAAAGCCGTGGGTTGAGGGCTGGTTGAGGCCCTCTACCTATTGTTAAACCAGCAGACGTGGGGCTTCCTGTGGATAGGGTGGCGTTGTATCACCCTGCCCTCAGCAATGCCAGCCAGCCCCTGCTGTTTCAGATTCTACCTCCTGTGCTAATGGTGGACTTTGGCTTTGCAAAAGACACATCTGAGCTTATGGTCTGAAACCACAGAACCCTTCCTAGGACATGAGAGCTGAGTGAAGTGTTTGATTTCTCTGATGTTTCCCCTGTCAAAGCTTCCCCTTCACTGGTACTTAGGGGATTTTCAGCTTCTTTGCTGAGACGACACAAGAGGTTTCTCCGCTTAATCCCCAGATCTTTAGAGTTGGGGCTGCACACGCTTTCTGTTTCAAGAGTGTGGCTGCATAATCTGCAACAGTGAGCTTCAAGCTCTCGGTGCCGGGAGCGAGTGAGTGAGCTGGAAAAAATCGAGGTGCTTGGGGGATTTTTTTTTTTTGCAGTTTTTGGCTGGGGCTAGGTTTGAACCTGCCACCTCCAGTATATGTGGCCAGCACCCTACTCCTTTGAGCCACAGGTGCTGCCCAGTGCTTGGGAAACTTTTAAAGATGAGAAAGATGAGGATGCCAATGGCTGCACCTTCCAAGGCTTCTGCCCAGGCCACAGGTTCCCTTTGAAAGGCCTCCCCTTCCACTTTGACAGGGTTCTTTATGCTCTGTGACTCAGTCCTCCCAGGCTGGCATCATTGGGTCTGTGGCCCCAGCTGGGCCCACCAGATGAGCTCTTGACAGGGCTTAGACCTAAGCTCAGGAACGTTGACCAGTCTGGGTTGGCCACTGGGTCTTAGCCCATGGAGAAGTAGGAGCTGGGAGTATTCCAAAATGTCAACACCGTTGACAAGAGAAAGAGAAATGCGGGCAACCTCCACCTTCCATCCCAACTAGTGTCTGGTATCTGGGTTTCACCCTCTATGAGGTTGGGTTCACTTCATTCTACTATGGGGTTCATTTGATGCCCTGCGTGTTTCCAAGAAATTCCTACATTTTGCTGAAATGCGTTTCAAAGAGATACACTTATAATTAAAGTATTCTAATAGCGTCAGAGAGGGGTTCATGCAAAATCATGATGCAAAACTGACAGGAGAACCCTAATCTCTTGCCAGACTGGGATCTTGAAGTTCATCACCCAATTTGACCAAGGTTACTTGCTGATTAGTCCAGGCACTGACATAGAACTCCATGATTATTTCCAGAAGGAGGTCCCCTTTACATACAACCTAAGAAGGGAATATATTTTATAATAGAGGACACAAGTCATAATGTAGAAATCATAATGCAAAGAAAACAAACCAGGAGAAGCAGGGAGTGGCCATATTTGCAGGAATTTTGGCTATGACAAGGATTTTGGTTTTGCTGAAATGGATTAATATATGGAAATGGATTAAAATATGTAAAACATTTAGAACAGCATCTGATATGAATGACTGCCAGATTCTCTTAGTAAATAATAGTTAATTTATTATTTTTTTTTTTTTGAGGCAGAGTCTCAAGCTGTCATCCTGGGTAGAGTGCCATGGCGTCACAGCTCACAGCAACCTCCAACTCTTGGGCTCAAGCAATTCTCTTGCCTCAGCCTCCCAAGTAGCTGGGACTACAGGCGCCCACCATAATACCCTACTATTTTTTGGTTGCAGCTGTCATTATTGTTTCGCTAGCCCGAGCAGGGTTCGAAACCGCCAGCCTCAGGGTATGTGGCCAGCACCCTACCCACTGAGCTACGGGTACTGCCCAACAGTTAATATTTTTATCATGGGGTCAATGGAAAGTATTTGGATTTTCAGAAGAGGCGTAACATCAGTTCTGAATGTTGAAATATCCCCCTATAAGTGGGGAAGAGAATGGATTGGTCCAGGGCCTCAGAGGGTACAGAAGACAGAAGAAGGCTGTTACCAACTTCAGAATGGGAGGAGACAGTGTTTTTAGCTAGCACGGTATCCATGGATATAGAGACAAGCTTCTAAATCGCAGAGATATTTAAGGGGTAGAATTGACAGGACTAGCTGACAGCTCAGCTATACAGAATGAAGAAGCAACCGCTCCAAGAGGACTTAGATTTCAGGCTAAACAACAGGATGGCTAATGGTGTTATTTAACTGAGACAGGACTTAGATTTCAGGCTAAACAACAGGATGGCTAATGGTGTTATTTAACCGAACATCAAAGAGACCCAACTTGTGTAGGAAAGGTTATGAGTGTAGTTTGGGAGACACACTTCAGGGGAGGTGGATTTAAACTATCCAAGGGCAGACATCCAGTAAGCATTTGAATTTCGACATCTCCAGCTCAGAGGAGAAACCTAAAAGGGAAACATCTTGAGTCATCACTGTTCACAGTTGAAGCTACGGGTACACCTGAGCTGCTCCAAAGGAGGTGTCCAGGGTCACATTCCCAGGACAAGCCAGTAGGACCTACTTAAGCATGATGGATGTTATAACTCACTGAGAATGCCCCCCCATCTCTGCTGCCTCAAGCCCGGCTCAATAAATATTGATTGATTTTTTTGTCAATATTTATTTATTGAACAGGATTGAAAGCTGGAGCAGTACGTCAGCTCCTTCTGTGGAGGCAAGAAGAGGGGGATATGCCCTGCAACCCAATTTTCTTTCCTGAATTCTAGACTTTCTTTGACTACTTTACATATGCAGTGGGTTTTGTTTGTTTGAAAATAATTTAGAGCCAGAAGTTGCAGGTAAATAGAGTATAATGAAGCCTCATCCCCCCAAACAAACAGAAAACTTAATTTAGTCATAGAAATCTGTTCAGTACTATTCTGCCAAAATGTCTTCCTTTTTGATAGATGCCTTGAGTTACAGGCAGCAGAATTCCCTAAGGCAGTTGCTGTTTAGTCCCAGAAAGACTTGACAAGCCAATCCCGGCACTTTCTAGCTTGGATATAGGGAAACAGCCTGGCTAAGGGTATGCATTTCATAACTTTGTTTAATACAAAGATGGAATCTAGCCTTGAGTATTGTGGGCATTCTTCCAATCAGTGTCAGTTTTTCCTCCCAAATCAAAGAGCTCCCAAAAGCCCTACCCCCTCCTCAGAGGAAGTTCCAGAGAAGAGAGAACTGGGTTTCAAGAGACTCGTTTTAGAAGGTTTTGTTCCAATTTTTTTCAGTACACGGATTTGTACAACAGTGATTAAAAACATGGGGAAAGCAAGAGTAATCAAACAAGGTTGGTGAACTTCATATAGTGGAATAGAAAAACCTAGTTTCTAAGGGTGACTGCTGTTGTCTTCAAGCAATTGTGTTTTCACCGGAGAAATTTATATTATGTTCTAGGTGTCTGCCACTGCAACACACCTGTCAGAAGAAGACCAACCAATGGCCCTGGCCTTCTGCCACAGGTTAGTGGATTAGGGTGAGGCACACAGCCCAAGGGGAGGGGTTTTGTAGAGCCATGGTTCTTAAAGGTTGAGGGACAAAAGAAATACCTGAAAAGCTTATTAAAACACAGCTTTCTGAGACCCGTGTTCAAAGACCAGAATTCCATAGGTCTGAGTGCATCCCATGAATTTGCATTTCTAACAAATTCTCAGAGATGCTGATATTGTCTTGTGAGCTATATAGCTTAAGCTATATGTCTTGTGAGCATATAGCTTAAGAGCTGTTGTCTCTGCAAGGATAAGAGTACTCCAAGGTGTCCAACTTGTCTGAAATGGTCCCAGGCCATAGTATTGCTTGATAAATACAGGTTGAATAAAAAAATCCTCTCTCTTGAGGAGTTTTATTATTTAATGATGGCCAGTGTCTACATGTATTTGAACTTCTATAGTAAAATGCTATAGACTGGGTAACTTAGAAACAACAGATACGTATTTCTTACAGTTCTGGGGGCTGTGAAGTTCAAGATCAAGGACCACAGCTAGAAATGACCTCATATCAACTTGACTTAGACCTGGACCTAAAACTTGACTTTGTGACTTATTTTTTTGCCCAACAAGGAAAAAAAAATCATTAAAATCTTCTGAATCTTAGTTTACTCATTTGTGGTACAGAGATTGTATTGCTCCCTTTAAAATTGTAAGGTGCAGTAACTGGTACACAGCAAGAACTCAATAAAAGTGCGTGGCTTCTGAGTCTCTGTGCTGAACTTTGGGTGACCTTGAGAATTTGAGAATCTACTGTAATTAACACATTGTTTCATTCATTCATTCTATAATGGTTCTCTGAGCACCAACTGTGCACTGGGCACTGTTCTAGGTACTAGGGATAAAGCAGAAAACAAGAGAGAAAAAGACCTCTGCTTTCATGAAGCCTATATTCAAGTGAGTGAGAGAAACAAGGGCTATGGCCTTTGGCCCCTCCAGGTCAGAGACATGCAGAGGCCAAAGAAGTCCTCAAGCCCAAGGGTATCTGAGTGTTTGAGGAGCAGCACGGATGTGAGTGCATCTGAACATGGAGTGAAGCATGTGTGGCGGGAGATGAAGTCAGAGTGGCTTTGCCTTCAGGGATGGGTTGCAGACCCTGCAGGATTATAATCAAAGGGTATGTATGGCTTTTTATGGAGCCAAATAGGAAGCCACAGTTTCAAGGGAAATATGGTACAATATAACATGCTGAAAGGGATCAGTCTAGCTATTCAATTGAAATCCCCTATAATAAGGAGGCAGGAGAGAGAGCAGCTTAGGTTACTGCAGGAAGACAGACAGGAGATGATGGCAGCCTAGACTGAGAAGGAATGATGGAGACTCAGAGAATCCCATCATTGATGTTCACATCTGAAACCTTGGACACCTCCCAGCAGCCTTTAGACACACTGGCTACTCCTTCTTTGGCTTTGGTGGCCACAGATTTCCTCATCCTTCCCCCAAACATCTTTCTTATTCTCCTGGGTCTCTCTACTCCTCCTCCTGTTCTAGAACATGCCAGCACTTGGGCCTGGGCCTCTTCTCACTCCACTTCACCTCCCTAACTGATGCTTACAGTAGCAGCTACTACCAGCGACTCCGCCAATCAACTAGCCCCCTGACCGCAGACTCGTATACACAATTTTTTCAACTGCTCCGTTTGGGTTTCTAATAGGCATTTTAAACTTAACATATCCAAACAAAATTCTTGATGTCTTCTCCCACCTCCAGCATGCCCCATCTTTCCTACTGAGTTCCTATCATGATAATTTTTAAAGCGCATTGCAACCTTTAACAATTATGAACATCCCTGGAAAACATGGAAAGATCTGTTCTAAGCAGGCGGCCCTTATTTCCACAAGTGACAGTCTGCAATAGGAGGCCGTAGGACGCTGCCACTCCCTGTCTGACTCATTTTACAAGAAAACTAACACCTACTCAACATGTACAGGCACTTGGCATAGCAAGCCCTGCAACAGGGTCCTCTCAGACTTTCTCCCCAGTTCAGCACCCCGAATCCATCCACGTTGGCTGACTCTTCATTCTTCCAATGAATCAGGTGCTTTTCTGTTTCAGCACCTTCCCTCTGCCTAGAAAACTGCCTTCATCATTGACCAGGAAGACCCTACTCATCCTTCAGATTTCAGTCCATTACACTCATTGAGAGGCCCCATCTAAGCTGTGCTGTCATATGGGGCCTCATAGCACTCCCTATAGTTTCTGATTTGGTACACACACGTGCCTAATCATTCAGTGTGATCTCCCCTCGTGAAAGCCATAAACTCAGTATGCCCTTTGCTTACAGTATTCACCACTGGATACCCAGTGCCCAGCTTATTTTAAACATCTAAAAAACATTGGTCCAATGAGTGAATGAATGAATGCCATCTGCTTTATAATACGCTGAGGGTTGGTTTCCTCATCTATAACATGGCAATAATGAGATTCACCCTTCCTTGTGCCCGTATCACTTGATGGACCAAATAAAACCATGAGGTAGCATACTATTTTATTACATTTTTATTCTCTAGAGAGAAAGACTGTTCCATCCACACTGGTAGCACCAAGAGCTGGTAGAGAGTTACTGTCCAACAAATGTGTGTTGAATTGAATTGTTATTATTATATGTCTGCAGATAGATAAAACAAAAGCTGATGTCAGTTCCCTGGCCCACAGATAATGCTCTCCTATGCATTCTACCTCAAAAAGATGCTTCACCCTGATCATAAGGTTCAAAGATATTAAAGTCAGCATGGTTGGGGTGAATCAATAAATTCATAGCCCAGGGCAAGCTTTGGCCTGAACAAGTTCTCTGTTTCTTACGTGTTTGCTTTATTTTTTTGAAAGGTGTGTGAAGTTTGTCAATAAAGGTGAGGCTTATTGCTTGAAGGGTTGGCCAGCAAAGGAAATGGTTACAGATGACAGAATGTCTGTCTTCTCCCAGAGAAGACTAATAATTTCAAAAGTCAGCTTCCCATGTATAGCCCAGGTTAAAGCTATGGTGTGCAGTGATGGGGGTGGAGGCATGCAGTGGTCTGCTGATGGAGTTAGGATAGGATAAGGTTCCTCAGATTTGTACAAAGGCTTCAAGCGTCACACCCATGACTTTCCAACACACACACACACGATGGTCAGCCACTGGGATTCAGTCTGCTCTGCATCATCTATCTGTGGCTCCCATCTATCTGTGGATCCACTTCCACTTTGATCTGTTTAGGAAGAGTGATGATAAGATGAATATTGATGGGGCTAGAATGAGACCAGGCAGCCCCATTTAGAACAACTAATTTCCCCCCTCCATACAGGAATTATCATCCCTTTTTAGAGATGTAGAAACTCAGACTTAGGTAAGTTAAGTCACTTTTCCAATGTGACAAAATACACAAATGATTGAAGGCAATGGCACCTTCATTTAAAAACATATTCAAATAACAACACAGCACAAGACAGAAAGTAGTAAATTAGGCGCCTGTAACTTCCTGAGTTTGTGCTAAAGCACAGGGGTGCCAAATTTCCAAGGCTATTTGACTCTGCCTGGCCACATTCTCAGAGCAGAGCATGGTGTTGTCGAGTGGACATGAGCTTTGGAGTCAGACAAATCTAGATTTGAAATTCTTCCTCTGCATTGATGAGGTATGTGAGGTCAGGGGATTTGCGAAATATCTCTGCACCTCTGGCCAAGTAGCCACATATGCATAATGAATGCTAGTTCCCCTTTTCCTCCTTCCTGTCTGCAACTAAGTTTTAAGTGAAATTGACAATTTTCCTTTCCTAGGGGCTCACTCCATGCCAGGCACCCAGCTAAGCCCTTAATAACACCCTGTATTTTACTTAATCCTCCCACAACCTCTTTGTCTCCTGGATCATGGAACTGAGTCTCAGAGAAGTTAATTAGCTTGCCCAACCTTAGACCTGCGGCCAGGTCTTGAACTTGGGTCTGTTTTCTGCTGACGTCTAAGCTATTTAACCATTATGCTAAACCACTCCAAGACAAAAAATACTGAGGAAATAAAAGCTTTCTTGTGCATTCGTATTTTCACAATAATAGCCCCTCACCTGTCATTCAATGTTTATGTACAACCAGCAGGAAAACGTAAAGGCAGGAGGATTAGGAGGTATCAGCTCAGGCTGTGTAAAATCAGCCAGGCTGATCTCATGTCAGGATGGACAGGAAATTATTAGACACTCAATAACATATGTGAGAGTTTACTTTGGGTGTAAATCTAAACACATCCACAGACGTCAGGGACTTGGAATTTTCATCGTGTGGCTGTATTTTTCTCAACAACGCTGTGAGTGTCAAGAAGAGGGAAAGGCCTTCAGAAATGGAAGGAAGAGACAAATAATTTTGTTATTTTTAAACCTGAATTTATAAGCAGATGTGTTTGTGTTCCTCACTCCAGGCCAGGATCCTCTCCTCATTGCTGCTTCAGAGAAGCAGGGAACAGATCGATCCCAAGCAGAGGTGATGCCTCTCAAGGAAACCTGCTCCGTCAGTCACAGGGGCTATTGAATATTTGAAGGGTCTGGCTTCTCTCAAGTGAATGCAGAGAAGAATGAGGTGTTCTATGCCTCAGAGTGGTCCTTCTCAACCACTGGCTGTTTTGCACCCCAGCAGACATCTGGCAATGTCTGGAGTCATTTTTGGTTGTCACCCCTGAGGGGCAGGGGAGGATGCTCCTGGCATCTCGTGGGTACATGCTACTGAACATGCTACAAGGCTCAGGATGCCGCCCCCTGCCCCATAAAAAGGATTTATCTGGCTGGACATCAACAGCGCCAGGGTTGAGAAAGTCTGATGAGAGAGAACATCTCTTTTTGTTAATTTTATCATTTGAAAGCAAAATTACTGTCAGCCTATCAACATGATCTTTTAAAAACATGGTCCTCTAGATTATTTCCTTAATGAGCTTCCACGGCTCCCTGTCTCTTACAAAGTAGTCTGAGTCCATCAGCAGGGCATCAGGAGCCTCCCCAACCTGCCCTCTGCTGTCTTCACATTCCCACCCTGCTTAGTGCCAGTGATGCTAGACTTCCTGCGGTCACCTGGACAAGCACAGGACTCTCACAGACACCCACGAGCACACCCATGCACACTCCCCACACCACTTACACACCCCCAGACACGTTAGGTGTCTGACAGTTCAGTTCACAGTCCTGCCACTGTGTGCTTAATTTGGCAGCACCATACAAACAACTCAGTGAGGTTTCATAATCTTGATATATCAGTATTTTACAGCCCTGTTCATGTCAACGTCTGGCAGTGTCTTGCTGGGTGGCATTTGTTATTGTTGTTGTGTGTTTTTGTGTGCTTTAAGACAGCTCTGATGGCCATTTCAGAAAAAGAGTTCCAAAAATGCTTTGAAGGGTGGACTAGGTACTGATGTCAGTGCAAAGCTTCCCCAGGAGAGTACCTTGAAGGTGACCATAGTGACATTCAGCATGAGGTATGTAGCAATTTTTCTAGGATTAGGCCCTGAACTTCATTGTCAGACCTTGTATACCACACCACATACACATACCCCAGACGCATACTACACCACCCACGCCTACTCACATACACAGTTACACCCCCATCCCACACCCACATGTACATATACACAATACCACACACATGGTACTACATATGCACACACCCCATAGACACATACAGACACCACACTGCACACCCTCCTGTGTGTGCACACACAGAATCTTCTTCACCCTGCAAAACTCTATTCATCCTTCAGGACTGAATCATGTCACCTTTATTTAATCCTTCCTAAAAACCTTTAGCACTGAAAGTAGGATTAGTGGACTGTCTCAGTCCCTTCTCAATGCTATAACAAAACACCATAAACTGGGTACCTTACAAACAACACACATTTATTTCTCACAGTTCTGGAGGCTGGGAAGTCCAAGATCAAGGCTCTAGCATGTTCAGCGTCTGGGGAGGGCTCACTCTCTGCTTCATCCATGGCACCTTATCATCCTATCTTCACGTGGCAGAATGGCTCCTCTTAGAAGGGCACTAGTCCCATTCAGGAGGGTTCTGCCCTCATGACCGAATTGCCTCCCAAAGGCCCCACCTCTTAATACCATCACTTTGAGGGTTAGGTTTCAATTCATGGATTTTAGGGGAATGCAAACATTCAGACCCTCACATGGACCACGAGCATCAGCATCACTTAGGAATCCACAAGAGAGGCAGGAACTCAGGCTCCCCCGGACTTACCCCAGCAGAATCTGCCTTTCAACAAAGCTCTAAATGAGCTCCGTCTGCCCACTGATGCTTGAGAAACACTGTTGTAAGTGACATGAGCTGCCACTCAGAACATCCTAAATAGATCACTGTCAAGCAATTGTCCATCTGTGTGTCTGTCCTCCTATGTACTTTGTCATCCTGATCTGGAAAAGGATGCTATTTTATTCATCTTTGTATTCCTGGCATCAAAATAGACCTGACACAAAATAGACCTAAACAAATGAGTTATCTGTCCATCATGTTTCCCCAGCCCCTGCCAAACAGAAAACCATGTCCTTCTCCAGACAGCTGAGTTCAAGGCAGATCCAGGGCCAGGCAGGGGGGTGTGTTAACATGTGCATCCCCAGCAGCTGGTGCTGTTCAGAAAAAGCAGATGCAGGACCCATCCTGAATGACTTGTAAGCACAAGGCTTGGAGGCTTGGCAGGGTGGACCTGGTTCCTACTGTTGGTGGTGTTAATAACCTGGGGAGAGTCAGTAAAAGAACACGTGATCTCAGGGTGGCTGGAGACACCATGGCAGCAAGTGCACTGCATGTGGGTGCCTCTGGTGCCTCTGCTAAATCAGTCTTCCTCCTCGAGGGAGTGACATTTCAGCTTCAGAGTGAAAGGCATATAAGAGTGGGCCAGGAGAAATGGGGTAAAAAGTCTTCTGGGATAAAGAGCACAGCAGTTGAAGACCCAGTAATGAGAAAAGGAGCATGATAAGTTCACAGCTGAACCTTGAGATAGTCAGGGGACAAGACAGAGCCAGACGCAAGGCTGCTGGTCCAACCCAAACCCAGAAGGACAGAAATAGACGCTCTCCTAATTATGGTCATCACTACCCCACTTCCACCCACTTCTGAGCCAGTTAATGAGAGCAAGGATGAGCCTCATCTCCTTTGCAGAGCTAGTGCCTTCTTTCCAAGATGGACTTGAGACCATCCAAATCAACAGCTCTCTCAGCCAAGGCCTTCGCACCCTTTCCAGTCTCTCTAGAGGGCTGGATCTTGCCTTTCCTCAGCCCCATCCTTCTCCTATTCTGTGCTGCATTTAGGTGAGGTGTCTCATATCACTCACTCATTTACTCATCCACTCTCTCCCTTAATATATTTGAACCCTTCTATATGCCAAGTCCTGGCAACAGAGAAATGAATATAGACATGAGAAAAACAAAGAAAAATCAATCCTGCCTCCCCTTACACCCTACCATGAGCTGGAGAGCAGGAGACGGGGCTGAGGAAGGGGAGAACAAACAGGCTGGCTCAGCCCCTCTGCCCCTGCAAGTCCTGAAGATGCCCACAGTCAGGACACTTGGGCCTTCCCTGCATATCCCCCAATACCTGCAGCAGAGACCTCCCTTTCTCCATGTACCTCCTAATAAATGGGGGAAGATGGGCATTCTCCAGGGGGCCTGGCTTTTGTGTTTCCTTAAGGTATCATCAGGCATGGGGATCATCCAGGACAGAGCAGTCTTTCTTGAGTGATAACACTTACTGGTTAACTGTGCCTCTCAGAGATTCATTCTGTAATTTCTAGGCCCTCTTAGAGGATGTCTTCATATTTCTCAATACAATGAACTGCAGGAGTATCACTATTTATTGGGCCTTATAGCTCTATTACCAAAGAGTCCAGTATCATCAGGCATTAAGTTACTTACAATTATTGTGTTTTATTCTCCATTTTGGTGAGATAAGCTATTCAGACTGGCCAGGGCCTGAGCATTATTCCCACCCATATGTGAGTTACATGAGGCCCTGCTATTGTGCTGGGCTGTATCTATACTCCTTCCAAGGCCCCCTCATTGAATCTCTTGCTATGTTTTATTTTTAGTAGGAATATTATCATAACAATACTTTGTAACAGAGATTGGCAAACTATGGCCTGGGGGCCAATCTTGACCTGCAACCAGTTTTTGTAAATGAAATTTTAGTGAAAGCCAGCCACTCTCGTTTATTTACTTATCATCTGTGTTGCTTTTGTGTTAAAACACCAGAGTTGAGAAGTTGCCTTAAGACCCTCACAGCCCAAAATACTTAAGATTGGTTCTTTACAGTTTGCCACCTCGTGCACCATCACTAGTGTTTTCAGAGCATAAGCCTCATTTGTGCCAAATGTTTCTGACCTTTAACCTGCATAAGATCCCATTCTTCAGATGAGACAATCAGGACTCAGAATCAAGTTGAATCCTGTTGCTACATCAGCTGTGTCTGACTGATACTGGCCACGTCATCTGAAACCTCACTGTCTAAGCCTGCACTGACTTTACAAGCTAAGGGACTTTTTAAATGAGGAAAGTAGCTTTGCCCAATTTTGCATATTTGTTCAGAGGGAGTCATGATAAAGCCTGCTTGGCAGTGTTGCTAGGAGCATTAAATGAGATATGGTGAGTAAAAACACACTGAGTCTCATTCAACAGCCTCCGGTGAGTACTTATTTCTCAGGGCACATGTCTGCATCTGTAGATGGCAGGCTGTGTTCTCTAACTCCTCCCAGATGTGTCTCTTCAGATGTCTTCCTCCCCCTTTCTCACTCCTCCAAGTTGGTCTGCAGAGCACCTGGGAGCTTGTTAGAAATGCAGGATCGACAGCCCACTCCAGCACTACTAAATCAGAAACTGCATTTTAACAGCATCTGCAAGTTACCTGCATGCACATTAGAGTTTCAGATGCTCTGTTCTAATCCCCACCCTGCCGAAATCCAGACCAGGACAGGATGATTGCATCAGTCTCAGCTAGCACTTGTGCAGTGGGGGCTCATGCAGCCTGTCGGGCTCTGCCCAGCACAGCCCTGGGCACCACAGAGCTTCGCAACAACCTCACCATGTTGCCCCACTGGACCCCTGCCTTGGTTTTCTCTCCTTAATCCTTTGAAAAAAAGAAATGCATTCTTTTTCTAAGATCCCTTGGTTGGTCTCTGATGCCTTTCCTGGTTCTTATGGGCCTCTTCTCTTAAGGATTTGCTTTTATTCCTTTCGTCATCTCTCTTGCACCTTCTGCACTGTGATTCCTGACACTTAACTGACAATTTGCTTTTGCCACAAAATGTCATACTATATGGTGCCAGGCAACCTAAGCCCACTGGACACACATGGCTCTCCTGGCCTCCTACACTTGTCCTCTCCCCGGTTCATTCTTGATGCCTAGGGTGGACTCCTGCCTGAGTTGTCACACTCGGTAATTCCTCACTGGGCAACGTAAGGGATGCTTGAGGGTGAGATGCCTTGTCTATGAGGACCTGGAATACTACACAGCCCAAACCTTCAGCACAGAGCTGGGCATTCAATGGATGTTCAATGAAGACTTCCTGGTTGACCAACTCATCTCCACACTCTATGAATCCTGAAGCTAAATGTTTTGTCTCAGGTCCCTGCCCAGCCTCTTCCCCACATCTTGTAAGCATGTAAGAAAGTAAGAGGAGTTAGCTCAGGGTCTGAGTTAGCTCAGGTACAACTGGGGAGCCCCACTGACAGATGCTGCTGGAAAACGCATCATTCTATCCATCTGAGCCTCGCCTGCTCATGCCTCGTATCACGGCTTCCTAGACACTCTGTGGCAGATGTCCCCAAGTCCAAGTGGACCCAGCCAGGTTCTCCAACCTCGGACAGTCAGTGAGATGTTCCTCCACACAGGCCAGCAGTTTTCTCATCTCTCTCTCCACACCTAGGATTCATTCTCTCTCTCCCTTTTTATATCACAAACACACATCTGTTCTGACTTCAGATAACTCAAGGAAAATTAAATGAATCTGTTCTGCGTGTCTCCGAGCTTATTTATAGGACTTTAATACAGGCTGATACAAAATAAAGAAAGAAAGAAAGAAATAAAAATAAGTTATCTTCCCAGGAAGCCAAGAAAAGTTCAAGGAAGAGGAAAATAAGTCACTGTCCCTTGGGCTGATGAAGCTGTAAGCATCTTTGGTTTATCATAGTCTTTTCTTCCAGGTCCCGTGAAAATCAATGATGCCTGTTGGATTTTGAGAGATCAATATTAAAAATACACACTTTGCAATGCAGAACATGTGCGCTATGCATGTGTTTCACGGGCCCTGCACACTGACAGAACAATCCGCATCAAGGTCTTTGACAAGTGTAAATATTGACGGTTGGGATAAGGCTGTCTCCGGGTCCTTCTCCCAGCTGCCCCTCTGACCTCCATCTGTAAACTTTGTGCCATGTGGCTATGGCAGGCAGCGAAGGCTTTGGGTCACTAAAAGCTTCAGCTTTCTTTGCTGCCTGCGTTTGATGGTACCTTTAGAAATAGGTCAGAGCCAAAATTATAAGCTCAGAAAAAAAAAAAATCCCGAAACAAAAACAGCTGGGATGTCAAGATCAATGTGACCACTAATAGGGAAGAGGTACAACACCTAGATATCTTTGACTCTCCCTGTCCCGTCCCCATGTCCCCATTGCCATTTACCCACCAAGCTTCCCTCCCAAAGACTCCCTGGAGTCAGCCCCCAAGTCTCAGGCTTTCAATCCCTTCTACCACGGGCTTGGCTATGCCCATGTCGCCTATGAGCAAGCACCACCTTTTATAAGACTGGCATTGCACTGATCGCATTGCAACTTGTCTCTGTGTTGCTTAAAATCTAAAATTGTTGGCTGTTCATTAGGAATAGCCTTAATTTTGCCTTCCTCCAGCGCTATCTCTAAACACGCTTCCTAAATGCCAGTCACACTGGCACACACATGACTTGGATTTTCACACCTCCACGCATTTGCTCAGTAAACAACTCGTTTCGAGTTACCAACGCACAGTTCGAGGGTATTCTGTCTGTCCTCATTGCTTGATTTTCTTTGGCAGGTGCAAATGTTTCTTTTTTGTGATCCCACAGGAAATATCTCTATTTTAGCATTTAGTTCCTAGCATTGTTACAGGAAAGTAACTCCCGGTGCTAGGAATCACTTGATGTCCAAGTGGGTCCTTGGCTTCATGTGAGAAAGAATTCAAGGGGACAGTGAAGGTGTAAAGGGAATGCAAGTTTTATTTAGGAATGATAAAAGATCTACAGCTCAAACACAGAGGGGGATTAGTCCTCCCTGCTGAGTAGGGCAGCACCTCTGGGGTTTATATTTTTTATTTAAGCAATGGCTTAATCATAAGCTAGGCAGGGCAGGAATATTTATGTTATTTCTTGGTAAAAGGCAGTGATTTCCTAAAACCGAGAACCTTCACTGTTTTCTACTTTAGCAAGTAGGATTGTCCTGGTGTCAGTGGGGCTTCTTTTAGCATGCGGATATATTTTAACATGGGGTGTAATGAGCTGCAAGGCTAAGTAAGCAGTGGCCAATTTTCTTGCCATCTTGGTTTCAACCAGGCTTAACTTGTTGCGTCACTAAATTTTGCCTTGGATCAGGGTGGTTGGGGGCCGTTGACCATGTGGACAGAGCCTGCAGGTTCCCTATCTGGGAATTAAATTGTATTTCACAGGTATCTGTTTTACCCGTTTCATTGCCCCTCTCACCTCAGCGGAATATATACCATTCGAGGGCAGGGACTTTCTTTCTCATGTTTCCTGCTCTCCCCAGCACCCTGGAATTAGTGCCAGGCACATAATAAGCCTTCAAAACATATTTTCTGAACAAATGAACAGATGAAAGGCTACTTCCCAGGCCAGACTGTGAGTACCCTTTGTCAGAATTTCTTGTTCACTTCATATTCTGGGTACATAGGTTATGCATCAAAAAAAAAAAAATGTTTATTGAATTAACTCAGCTTGAATGGCACTTTGCAGGGGAGCTTATCAAGAGGGTCCTCAGAATGACTTCTTCATCTTTGTGTACAAAGCTGAATTAAAGGTGAAAAAAGTGAGACCGTCTCACATGGAAGGAGAAGGAAGTCTTCGGTTAGGATCAAGGACAAAAGATCCCCAAATCTCAACACCCCAAATTGCCAATTATGCTTCCCAGGCTTCACAGTTCTATTTATGAACGTAAATCCTCACCTTATCTCAGGGAAACATACTGCAATGTCAACTCGATTTTAAAAGACCTTTATAGTCGCCACAACTTTGATATATACGTTTTATTGTGGCACCATTTGCACTGCTCAAGTGAAGGTTGAGTCAGCACTTACAGTGAGAAACCCACGTGCTGGGGATTTATAACCCTGCCATAAACACTTAGCTATGGCTTTGGTGATAAAGAAACAAAACCTGGCCCGATGTGCAAAGATATGCATGGGAAACCTCTGGAGATGTTGCCTCAGTGGGCTCAAGGAGAAACCAAGGGTTTGTTTCCCTTTCATAACACTAATCCTCAATTCATATCAAGGCACGAAAATCATTAATAGGGTATGTAACCTTCCCCCATGTCTCAAGAAGCAAAGTCCAGGACAAGTGTTTGATGTTGTGAAGTTTCTAATTCCCAAATAGTTATTTTCCCTTTCATCCCACATCCAGGTGGTCCCCACATCCTGTTCAGTGTACCTGCAATCCTTCTCAAGTCCGAATGCCTGCACACATCACCCAGAATCTCACTAATGTGTACATCCAGGAAGTCTCAGGTGCAGCCTGAGAGAGTCTACACATCTAGCAAGCTGCCAGGTAACTCCAATGCTGCTACTCCAAGGACCACTCTTTGAGAAACAAGGTATTAGAGAACCCCCAACCTTGCTCCTACTTTTGCACAGCCATAATACAGACCCTCCTCATTTCACACCTGGTCTGTTTAACACATGCCTCCCCCGCAACCACATCTATTTTCCTGCAATCCACCTGCATTTATTCCATCCTCCACTCTGCTGCCAAGGTTGAGAGGAGAGATCCAGTCATATCATTTTCTAGCTGAAAACATTTTGGTAACTCTAGCATTACCCTTCCCACACAGGTAGGCCAGAATTCTTTAGCTACCCCCAAACACACCCCCCATCTCCCCACTGCGAGGATGAATCACTCCTTCCTTGAGTCTGCCATTTTCTACACCACCATTTAATCTGTCAGGGAGTTTCTAATTATTGACCCATGACTCCATCAAACTCAACTGACTGCATGGTTTTAAGAGGTAGGAAGTATGATTTACTCAACTCAGGCTCTACTACTCAATAGGAGTTCAATAAATGTTTGAGGACAGAAGGATTCGTATATGAAGGAATTTATAATAAGAGCTAACATTTAATAAGCATTGACCCCACAGTAGATGCTGTATAAAATGCTTTATATTTATTAACTCATCAAATGCTCAGAACACTCCTGACAGTTAAATACGATGAGCCCCACTTTAGATACAAGCAGCTAAGGTTCAGAAAAGATACCTAAGTGTCCCGATGACACATGGCTATTAAGTGGCAGACTGAGTCAGGACTCAATTTTATTAAAATTGCAAAGCTTGGAATTACCAACCTATATTGAAAGCCTGACTGAAGAGATGAATGAAGACAGAAAGAAATGAATGAATAGCTTGTTTTGCCCTTGGGGATCTGGGAAGCCAGGCAACCTGTCCCCACAAGTCAATGAAAATACCCTATTCAGATGGCCAAGTGCTAATATATAAAAACAAAAGAGGTGATTTATGCTTCTGGTTTACTGCTCTGACCTCTGGCAGCTCAAAATAAGATTTGATTTTAAAAACCAAATGCCTCCACCTGTTATTTCAATGCCTTGACACCAAGATCAAGGACATGGAGATGCTAGATCGGTGTGCCAGACTCAAAGAAGTTGGAGACAGTGAGTATTTTTCACTTACAGATAACACCAAGACATCATTCACTCATCCATCCATCCTTTCACTCCCTCATTGATCCACGCATGTCTTCATTTGTTTACTCATTTGTCCATTCATTGATCCATCCTGATGTTCTTTTATTCACCAAATATTTGTTAAGCTCTAGCACATTTTATGAACTATTTATTATTTATTTATTTTTTGAGACAGAGTCTCAAGCTGTCGCCCTGGGTAGAGTGCTATGGCGTCACAGCTCACAGCAACCTCAAACTCTTGGGCTTAATTAATTCCCTTGCCTCAGCCTCCTAAGTAGCTGGGACTACAGGTGCCCATCACAATGCCCAGCCATTTTTTAGTTGTACTTATCATTGTTGTTTGGCAGGCCCAGGTTGGTTCAAACCCAACAGCTCCTGTGTACGTGGCTGGCGCCCTAGCCACTTGAGCTACAGGTGCCGAGCCTTATGAACTATTTAAGCGCTAGGAATATGTCAAGTTTGAGGGAGAGAGCTCAAAGGAATTTTCTAAAAACAAAAAATGACCTCTGAACTATGACTTGAAGTATATATAAAAATGACTCAGACAAAGGAGTGTGTGGACCAGTGTGTGTTATCTGGTGGATGTGGGCAGGTGTGGAGGTTGTTACAGACAACAGGTGTGTAAGCTGCTTGTGCAAGAGAGCTAGGCATGCTTGAGGCATTGGAGGAATTCATGGGGGCTAAACAGAGATGAGATTATTACAGCAACAGGAGTAAAGGAGAAAGATGAGATAAAGATGTGAACAAATACGTCTGATGCTCCCTTTTGCGTCTAATAAATAAGGGATGCCAATAGTCAACGTGGATCTGCCCCAGAAGATCTTGAGAAAGGAGCACACGAAGTGCAGGGGAATCAGGATAACCACGTTCACTTCTACAGGATGTCCCAAAAGTCCCCCCTAAAGTCGCCATACACAGGGAAAATGGAAAATTGTAGCTACATGTACCTTGATTTACAAAATACTCATTCCAAATTTTCACAAAGTGGTGGCCAACACATAGAGAATATTTTATAAATATTTTATAAAATTTTGGAAAGAGTATTTTGTGAATAAAGGTACATTTGCCTATAATTTCCAATTTTGCCTGTGTATGGAGACTTGGGGGTGACTTTCAGGATACCCTCTACATCCATGTCCTTATAGTAATGATGACATAAATCTGGTATGAGCTATAGCATTCAAACATGCAGATTTAAATAGACTTCATCTTCCCATAAAGCAGCTTCAGTTCTGATCCTAAGTCTCTACTTTATGGGGTATAATGGGACCAAATAATCCCCAATGCTCCCTGAGGCTCAGTGTCACTGTGCTGGGAGTTTGGGGTTAAGAGGTTATAAACTCCAACCATCTATCCAGCCGGGTCAGTATTTTACTTTGCCCAACTGCCTCAACAGCTCTCTGCTGTTTCTGTATCATACTTACCACCAGGCAATTTACTTTTAAAAAATGTAGCCGGCTCGGCGCCTGTGGCTCAAGCGGCTAAGGCCCCAGCCACATACACCTAAGGTGGCGGGTTCGAATCCCCAGCCCGGGCCCACCAAACAACAATGATGGCTGCAACCAAAAAATGGCTGGGCATTGTGGCAGGCGCCTATAGTCCCAGCTACTTGGGAGGCTGAGACAGGAGACTCACTTGAGCCCAGGAGTTGGAGGTTGCTATGAGCTGTGATACCATGGCACTCTACCCAGGGGGATAGCTTGAGGCTCTGTCTCAAAAAAAAAAAAAAATGTAGCCTGGATCCTCATTTGCCTAAAATCACCACATTGACACATTCATGTGATCTTCTGGTGTCCCCTCTAAGGGTCCAGGAGATGTGGCCTGGGTCACCTCTCTTCTATATGCAGAGATCTCTCCCT
>CAUYQV010086153.1:0-23870 GCA_963574575.1 Galagoides demidoff
AAACTGGGAAAATATGAATAATGACTTTATTTCATTAAGGAATTACTAATTTTGTTAGAGGTGATACCAGCATGGTGGTTATATATTTTTAAAAGCTTTTATCTGGTAGAGTAATACCAAAGTATTTGTGGTGAAATGACAAGCATGGAATTTGCCTTTAAATACTGAAGCAATTTTTTTAAGTGAACATATAATAAGATTGGCAAAATGTTGAAAATTAATGATACTGGGTGATAGGTACATGGGACTTCATTATTTCATTCTTTCTACTTTTAGTGTTATCTATCTTTTTCATATTATAAAAGGTTAGTGAACAGGGGGTGAGTTGGGAGATAAGAAAAAAGAGCCCAAAGCTCACAGGAGAGTCAGGAATTAGGACTGATGTGGAAGACATCAGAGGGCAGCCATTGGAAAATGTCATATAAAGACAGTATAAAAGAGATCAGAGAAGAGACCAATATTTAAAATAGGGCAAAAACAGCTGAATTTAAAATGGATGCCAAAAAGGATCAGTAATTGGGAAAAGACCAATGAGAAAAAAATCAATCAGGGAAACCAAGAAAAAAAGTTTCTAAATAATAACTATTAAGTATTATTCTTATATCCCCCCAAATTCAAATCAAATAGGAAAAAGAGAACTTTTTTTAACAGAGAAAGTTCAAAATGAGAGAAATTATTATCTTCATTTTTTTTCTAAGATACTTAATTTTCCAGACACTGAACAAGATGTTCAGGAAATATTCAAATTCATATACCCACTGGCACCAAACTGCCACATAGCTAATCTACCACTGTGGAAAATATAATACCAAGTGCAAGAACAACTGTAAAAAAACAATCAATAAGACATTCACACAGGCTCGGGACCTGTATAGCTCAGCGGTTAGGGCACCAGCCACATACACTGGAGCTGGCGGGTTCAAACCCAGCCCAGGCCTGCCAAACAATGACAACACCAACCAAAAAATAGCCGGGCATTGTGGTGGGCACCTGTAGTCCCAGCTACTCAGGAGGCTGAAGTAAGAGAATCACTTAAGGCCAAGAGTTTGAGGTTGCTGTGAGCTGTGATGACACAGCACTCTACCCAGGGTGACACAGTGAGACACTGTCTCAAAAAAAAAAAAAGATATTCACACTGGCTATGACGAGTTCTCTGGAGATGAGTCAATAAACTTCCATGAAAAGAAACAATGGGCCAGCCTTTCTCCTTACACCCAGATTCCATCATGGTGCTAGGCCACATGCTTTTTACATTACTAAAATTCCAGTGCGGTGGGTAGAGGGGAAGGGTGGAGGGGACAGTTAACAATGGTGATGCTCAATATTTTTGACTTTTTGAGCAACAGTTACATGTTAGATCAATCTGGTGATCCCAGAGCCTTTCCTAATTACACAGATAAATAACAGAGCTTTTCATTTCACGTCCAGAACTTGAATCACTTACACCCAAATGCACACTTTTGCACTGCTGCCCTCACAAATAATTGTATCTTCTTGTAATTTGAACAATTTATTGTTATACATCACCCCGAAAAAAGGTCTCTTTCAAATAATTTATTAACATAATGAATGTAATACAAAATGCTAAAGCATATACTGTATTTTAAACTACCATTACTTTGATCTTCTATTATTCACTCTCCTGATTTGCAATGCACCGAGGTTAAAGACACATTTTTGTTTTCAGGGCAGAGTCCCACCTAACATGAATCACTGTCATGAACTTACCTCATCATCTTAATCAATAAAAAATTTAAATTTTTCCATAGACCAAACACAGAAAAAAGGAATAATTCTCAGCCTCTACAGTACATACATTTTTATTACTTCCAGGTATATTGTGAAATTCTAAAAAGTATTTTAAAAGTCTCAGCTCAAAAAAGGAAAAAGAAGTTTCAGCTCAAAATTTTTTAAATTCTATTAGAATCTTTTAAACTTTGACTTAACCCAGGATTAAAGAACATAAGGATAATAAATTCTAAATTGTCCTACACACAGAACTAAAAAGTTAAAAACTTACATTCAAGCTGTGCAACCACATCTCCAGGGTCTACAGCATCAGGGAACACCTATAGTGGAAGGATCCGGGGGAAACAAGATGGGAAAGAGGAAGTGAAAGGAAGATAATAGAGGACTGGTTTTTCCCTCTCATTCTCAAAATATCATTCCTTTTTCAACCAGAAACTTTCAACATCATTGAGAACTGTCACTTCCTCTCTGCTTCTCATGATCACTAGGAAAGATCTTACAAATAAACTTTATAGCTCACACTGCCTCCCTCTCCCGTTCCACCTGCTAGCACTCTTTCCCTTATTGGTTACCATAAATGCACCCACCCTCTTGGTATTCCTCCCACCCATCAAGCTTATTTCCATGAAGCCTTCGTATTTATTATTCCTCTGCTTAAGACTGCTCTTTTCCTACACCTTCAAACAACTGATACAGTCTTATAATTCAGGCTTAACTGTTATTGCCTTCCCTGACCACCTCGAATTCCCTTAACCCCCTTTCCCCAGCCATTTCATTCTCTTCATGTACTTATCCCTACTATTATTCACATTTACTTGATTATTGCCTGCTTCTCACATTACAATGAAAGTTCCAAGAGGGAAAGATTTCGCCTTGTTTACCATGTGCCTCAAGGCCCTGTAGGTTCCAGGTAATTATTTGTGGAGAAAAGGAAGAAGGAAGGAAGGAAGGAAGACAGAGAGGAAAGGAGAAAAGGAAGAAAGGGAAAGAGGAGGGGAAAAGGAAGGAAGGGAAGAAGAGGGGGAGGAAAAGAGGGAGAGGAGGAAGGAGGAAGGTGAAATAAGGAAAGTAGAAGATGGGCAATAGAAAGAAAGAAGAGAAATGAAAAAAGTAAGAAATGAAATTGGTATTACATTTGATTAACCAAAAGCAGCAGTTTTAGGGAGAAAAAAGAAAAGAAACTTATAGAAAGAACTACCATGAGCCAGCTATAAGTAAAATATGACATGTTCTTACATACTAACGACTTCTCCCTTTTTTTATAAAAATGATTACTTAGAATTCAAGATGCTATGTTGCACATAAATCTCACCAAGACAATTTTAGAAGCAAGCTAATATATCAAGGGAAAAAAAGGCAACTGATTCAATGCATATTCAAATCATATTTATTTCCAAGCTTGAAGTTCTGTTACAATTTGCCTTTTAGACTAAATCAAAGAACATAGTCAGCAATAATAATTTGTATAATAGGCTTTTATTCAAAAATTAAAACCACTTCCGTTTTATTATTTGTTAACACTTGATCTGATATTTGATCTCACCTTTTCAAACACCATTCTGGCATTGAAGACCAGTGGAAAAGTGGCTGGGACACATTGTGTCTTTTTGTACTGGCCAAACACACAGATGCTAAGATAGATGTCCTCCTTGTCTTTCAGCACCACTCCTGGACAAGTTACCTGAAAGAAATTGGATACTGCAAATGAATGCAATTGCTTTATGAATTCCCTAAGCTATCCTACTAAGATGATTTCTCAACTATTACATAAAAACACAAGTCTGCTAACATCATAAAAATACTCACAAAGAAAGAGAGAGAGATTGTTGTGTTTACAGAGTTAAATGAAATGCTTTCATAACTTCCATCCCTCTGAGAAATCTACAATTTTCCATTTGGTTATTTGTGCCACATTTGAAGCTCTCTGTGCTGGCTCTTGGGATAGACACTAATAGTTTTAAAAAGTCAGCCTTAGGCTTCTACTTTATGCTGAATGCTTACATAAAGTTATTCAGCATCATTTAATCACAAAGGATTAACACTCAGCAAAAATAAAACATTATTCTAGAGAATGAAAAAATACAAATAAAAAGCACAAATCTAACCTCTATCACCCTATATAGCAGTCCACAGATATCCTTATCAAAGTTTCAAAGCTAAAGAACTGAAAGTCCCTAGCCCAATAAAGTATTTTTTAAAGTATTTAATTGTACTTAACTATTCTTAATAATTGACAGAAAGTATAGGCATAAAATGCGGGGTTTTAAAATAATATACAGCATAATCTCTCCAGTCTCTGTCATATTTCATTCAACTATACCCTTAACAGGATATTAAAGCTTCTTTAAGATTTAAATCCAACATATTAATATTACCCCACACCCTCTAACAATACATCCAAAGTACATTTTCAATGTTATCTGAACACCATATTATATGCTTGCTTCATGCTCTCCCACCATCTATATAATGTAATAAAATGTAATGCAATGAAGATAAGGAGAAGTAATTCCTCACTACTCCATTCATCTCTTCCTCATTTACTCCCACCACCTGCCAAGACATACATCAACTGCCATATGCTACACAAAACTTCTCTTGATTCATCAGCTAACATTATTCAATTCAATTCAAGCTAATTCAATCATTTATTATGAACTTACTCTAGGTGAGTAATATGTTTTTAAATTCTCATAGCACTTAGTTCCCTTAAGGTCCAAATTCTTGTCTAAATGCACTTTAATTAAGTGGGTACATCTGACTCACTTCTTTTATTTGTTTATAAATTCTCTGTGGACAGAAATTTTATTTTCCTCATCATGGTATCCAAACAAATGGACATTCACTATTAAGAAGCTTATAGATGATCTAGTCCAAATTCAAAATGTTTATATATGAAGCCAACTGAGCAACAGGAACTTTTAGGTGATCTACTAACTCAAAGTCTGAAAATGAATGACTCATTAATAAGATTAAATGAGTCAATACATTCAAAGTGCTTAGAGCAAGCAGTGCTTGACAGACCACTCATCAATACTAGCTATCATTATTGTTACACTAAACCATATTGTCTGCCATATTAACAGCCTACTACATTAAATAAATGACTAAGACTGAATGTCTTCTTTTGTACACAGTAGTTAAAATTATTTTCTGTACCAGCTCTTTTGACTACATCTCCTTTTTACCCTATTTTCCACTTTTGCTCTAATATATTCCTAATTGGTCATTAAATGTGCTCAGCAAATCTCATTCTGCCCATCAGCTCCATTTCTACTCTGCCTCATTAAAGCTAAAACTGTCTTAGAGTCCTAAATCTGTGCTGTCCAATACAGTAGCTGCTAGCCACTTATGCCTATGGATATAGCTAGTCCAACTTGATATGAGATGTAAGATACACACTGGATTTTGAAGACTTGTTACAAAAATATCTAAGATTTGCCTCAATAACTTTTATATTAATTACATTTTTAAAATATTTTGAATGTATTGATTTAAATAAAAATATGTTATTAAATTATCTACTATTAATTTTATCTACTTTTTTAACTTCAAAAACAATGAAGCTACTAGGGAATTTTAAATTATACCCTTGGCTCAAATTTGAAGCTTAAAGTGTTTGGGGGGAGGTGGGGCAGCAGCACTACTCTAATTATCCTCACTGGAAATTATTGAGTCTCTATCCAATTTGAAACGCGTCCAAGAAGGCATGGCTTTTTCATCTCATCTAAAATTCTATAAATTCTGCCATCATTTATAAGAATACCAAGCAGCTTTACAAGAAGAAAGCAGGAAAAGGGAGATTAAGTAAAATCAGATGGGGTAGAAAATAACTAGCAAAGTGGTTGACTTAAACTACTTTGACAAGCTATGACATGTTCTTGGTAATTTAGAAAAACATGCACATGTACAAGGTTGAGTGTATGCTCAGAAATGACCCAACAAAGCCATAATCTCTCACCTCCAGCTGACCTTGAAGCTTTAGGAAAGCTGGAAGTGAAGACTATGCTGCAAACTACTCATCAGGACAAAGAAAGCATATCCAGTGTGCACAAAGGCTGAGAGACTTACTGGGTGAAAGCATAAGGAAATATAAGTCCAATCATTAGCAGACCATAAGGCTAACTGAGCAAAAACTCCAGTGGCCACACATGACAAAGAATACAGACTGCCATAACCAAACCAGCTCTCCTGGAAATTCTCAAACCTATCCTACATAATGACCAGTGCAATCCTCCACCACAAAAGTAAACCAACTCAGAAACTTTTGATCACATTCCAACTTCCATAGTGGCTGAAGGATTAAAAATTTCTACTGGACTTTCAAGCAACTTGATGCCCCCAAATTTACCAGGCTTATCAATAATTAAAAAATCTATGTGAATGGCTTAAATTGTCCTCTAAAGAGTCACAGATTGGCTGACTGGATACAGAAACTCAGACCAGACATCTTATGTATATAAGAATCTCATCTTACCTTAAAAGACAAATATTGACTCAGGGTGAAGGGATGGTCATCTATATTCCAGGCTAATGGAAAGCAGAAAAAAGCAGGTGTTGCAATTTTATTTGCAGATACAATAGGTTTTAAACCAACAAAAGTAACCAAAGATAAAGTGTTTTATTATTTCTACCACCGTTGTTTAGAATGACTTTCTCCACTTTTCTTGATGAACTTCACACACTGGTTTGTTCTGGACCTATCATATATTTTATATTGAAAAATCATTTGTAATAAGTTCCCTGCAAACAGTCTTTGCATCTGTTATCACAATTCTGGAAAAGATTATAAGACATTATTTAGGTAATGATTCAATAATTCAATAGTGTGGTATCTTTACCTTTCAAGTTCAGAACTATAGCTTTCTGTCAATGGACTAAAAATTTCCAGGTAAATACCTAATATTTTACAATGTTTAATAATAAAAGAATATATGTAGGATTTACTTGTATCCCTATGAAGAATATTGTGGGAGAGTCTGGTATGAAAATCTAGTTTGTTAAAATTTAATAGTTCAGAATTACTTAGTTCTATTGGGTGAGTGATCTTATGAAGTCCCAGGTTATACACTGCTATAATGTCAATGGTAGAAATGAGGTTCCATGAATAGCATAGGGATGCATAGACTAATTAACCAACAATGCATGTAAAATTTTGAAACTTGAGGCATAATACTTTCACAAGAGGAATCTTTGACGATAGCCACATTGGTGCCTATTATACGAGCCCTGCTGAAATCCCTGAGATCTGGCTGCGGATAACCCTGGACTCATTTATATTATATTCTATTAACTTTTCACAAATGTCTTCATTTTTTAGAATGATAATTTTTTAATCACAGTAATTGCTACAAATGCAAATGCCTTTAAAATATAGTTGTCACCTTGTTCTGTACTTTTAACGTCAAACAGACATATTTGTAATTTTAGTATAAGGTGAATAAAGTTGATGTAATACTCCCACTGTGACTAATGATGTCAATTTTGAGGGGTGCAAAATTTGATCAAATTTATAGATTTGATTAAGGATAATACCATCTAAACATTTCTTTGTATGCTTGTTATAAAAAATGAGAGATAAGTAAAAATTAAACTAATCAAAAAATAATATGATACTTACTGTGTAAGTAAGCCCTAGTTCATAGTGTACAGTGGCTTTTGCTATTTGTCCTATAGGAATGGATCTTATTCTAAAAACAAAGAAACTCTCCCTCAAGCAAAAAGAGTCTTGTAGAATTTTCTTATTTTCATTTTTGAAAGATTCAATGTAAAAGACAAAGGCAAATGTTATATCCTCTACCCTCTTTAAATAATAAAAATATTCTCAGAGTTACATAAAAATAACTTCACTGGTAAATTGAACTATGATTTACATGTATTAAAGGTGCACACTAAAAAGCATACCATAAACAATAAAACTCACTATTTTTCTGAACCTTTCGATTTTACATATTCTAACCTTCTCAACACAGGACACATCAGTATTTCTATTAATCATTTATTAAGCATAAAATGAATCCTATGCTAGTGAAAACAGGAACACCTAGGGGGTGAATGTTTGAAGTTTAAGGTTTCCTGACTTCACTTCTGTGCTCCCATGTCCTCTAGGAAAAGAAGTCATAATTACTGAAGTGATGACACATTCTGTCAGCTTCTTGTTCATCAAGGGATTGATAAATTGTAATACATAGGGCTTTTAGGCATAAGATTAAAACAGAGAAAAGTGATTACCTGATGCAGTGTACAATATAAATAGAGACTTATTTAATCTGATTTCTAAATTAAGAAAGGTGAATACTCATTGATTTAAGCATGAGGTTTAACAATAAGAGAAAGTCAGGAGTGAAGTGAGACAAGCTGTTAGGGATCTAAAATAACACTTTATCCAATTGCAGTAGTCATGAGAGCAAGTTGGCAGGGATTATTTTCTTTGAGAGGAAAAGTGTTGGGAAGAGCATGGGGATTTTGAGGGTGTCAGCTCTCAGCTGCCTTATTAAAAAGGGAAAACTTGGCTCGGCACCTGTGGCTCAAGCAGCTAAGGCGCCAGCCACATACACCCAAGGTGGCCGGTTCGAATCCCCAGCCCGGGCCCGCCAAACAACAATGATGGCTGCAACCAAAAAATGGCCGGGCGTTGTGGCGGGTGCCTGTGGTCCCAGCTACTTGGGATGCGGAGGCAGGAGACTGGCTTGAGCCCAGGATTTGGAGGTTGCTATGAGCTGTGATGCCATGGCACTTTACCCAGGGGGATAGCTTGAGGCTCCGTCTCAAAAAAAAAAAAGGGAAAACTTGTTACTGGAGGACAAGATAACAGAGATTTAATCCTATGCTGAATCTTGCACCCCCTATCTAGAATGCTGAGTTAGGAACCTATTGTGACAATGCCATTTTAACTTGCTTCCACTCCTCTCCTGCTTCACCTATCCTTCCCCATTTCACTTAGTTCTCAACCTCTGCCAAAGGCACTATCCATAAATGAAAGCATGGTATCTGGAGTTGGCCCTACTTGGTATAAAGCACCCTAGTTCAGTTCATGGGACCTTAGTTTGTCCCAAGTGCAGATCATCCAATTTCACATGATCTGCTCACGCATAACTCCTCCTTGTTGATCTTGCCTCAATTTTTCAAAATTCTTCTTACACTTATATCCCAAGAGTTCTTATGGTCAGTCTAGCTCTGAGCTGAAAACTGGGCTGGTCATTCTTGCTCATTCCAACATTACAGTCTCTTTGCCATAGACATAAATTCCTTAGTCAGGCACATTGATTTTACCCTTTCCTGTTGTCCAAGACTGAAGATTTCTTTTGGTCTTATTTTCAGAAATCTTTTATCAATTTTGAGGGATTTTGGATATTGGGTTAAATATATGAGCTCTCATTATTTTTTGAAATAATATTCAGATGCATAAACAGGGCTTACAAAGCCCTTCATGCTGACCACTTATCCCCTCTTCTGCCCTGTGCCACTGAAAGATGTTGATTCCTTTCAGTCTGTTGAATGCATCAGATTTTCTTATCACTTTAGGTTTTGAAATTGTGACCCTGCGTGTCAACAACCAAATTAATCTTGTATATTACCAAATATGTAGAACCTATGTTTTGAGTTTTAGGTATTTGTAATACCTAATCAAGTTCAAAGAAACCACTCAATAAATATATGTTGAACTAATGATCATTGAATAATATCATTAAAAAACATTTTATATATAATTTTTAAAGAGATACAGCATCATAGCTTTCTTAGCATGTTTTTCTAACATACATGCAGCTTATAATCTCAAGTTGTATATTTTTATTTTAATCATAATATAAGACAAATTGCAATATAAAATATTTTATGAAGTATTACTTTAATGGATGAAATGAAGTAGGAAAACTACACATAAAAATCAGTTATGCAAAACACAAACTAATCAACAAGAAAAGAGCAAACAATTCCATTTATAAGTGGTCAATGGATATGAACAGAGCCTTCTCCAAAGAAGACAGATGAATGTCCAAGAAATACAGGAAAAATGCTCATTGTCTCTAATTGCCAGAGAAATGCAAATCAAAACCACTTTGAGATATCACCTACCCCCAATGAGAAAAGCCTACATTATAAAGTCCCAATGCTGCAGATGCTGGTGTGGATGTAGAGGAAGGAAACACTCTTGAATTGCTACTGGGATTGCAAACTAATGTGGCCTCTCTGGAAAGAAGTCTGGTGAATCCTCAAAGAGCTAAAAGTAGACCTTCCATTTAATCCCACAATCCGGTTACTAGGTATCTACCCAGAAGAAAATAAAAAAGTCTGTCTGACATAAGGATATTTAATAAGAATGCTTATCTCAGCTCAATTCACATTTGCCAATATGTGAAATGAACCCAAGTGCCCATCAACCCATGAATGGATTAAGAAACTATGCTATATATATATATCGTAGAATATATGAATATCAGCCATAAAAATGGAGACTCTGTATATTTCTTTTAACCTGGATGGAGTTGAAAGACATTCTTCTTAAAATTATGGGGTACAATGAGCTGGTTTTATATAGAACTTGAAATATTTTCATCAAACTGGTTAACATACCCTTTACTGCATTTTCTTAGTTATTATGTTAAGACATTTATATTCTACACTCAGTAGATTTAAAATGTACCCTTGGAAATGGACTATAAACTAATCAAGTCAACTGACCTTGGCTATTCCTATGACATCCACTTTATGAAGAACTTAGTAATAGTATAAAGCTGCAAAATAAAACATAAGAAGTATTTTCTAATTCAAGTTTATACATGCACATATATACATACATGCAAAATATAAATGGATTTTGTTATGCTTAATTTGGATAAATTTAGTATATAATAAGCTGCTGCACAAACCTGAAATATGTAATTTGATACATTTTGATACACGTGTGACATGAAACCACTGTCATAATTGAGACATCTCTTGTGCCTTTTTTTAGTTCCCAAGTTCCATATCTCCTACACCCTCATCCATCTAAAAAAAAAAAAAAAAAAAAAATAATTGCCCTGTTTCTGTCAGTAGAAATTAGTTTGAATTTTTGAGACTTTATAGAAATAGACTTAAAGAGAAAATTTATTCTTTTCTGGTTGATTTATTTTCCTCAGAATATTTCTGAGATTCATCTATGTTGTTGCAGTTTTCAACAGTTAATTTCCTGCTATTATTGCCTAGTTTTCCCTTGTAAGGGCACACCACTATTTTCATTCATTCATCTCTTAGTGAACATTTGGGTTGTTTTCAGCTTTTGGTTATTATACTGAAAATAAACTGGCTACAAACATTTGTGTATGTATTAGCCATTATATGGACACAGGCATTTCTGCTCTCGGTTAGGAATGGGTAGGTAAATTACTTGGTGGATGTGTGTTTAAGTTTTTAGGGATTAGCCATACTCTGTTTCCATCTTTGCCAACTGTTTGTGGTCAGTTTATATATATATATTCCAATAACCTACAGTGTTATCTCATTTTGTTTTAATTGATATTTCCTTAGGAACTGCTAGTGTTGAGCATCTTTATGTGCTCATCCTCCATAAATCTTCTTGGTTCAAACATTGGTTTCAATATTTTGCCAGTTACTGTTAGTTTGCTGTTTATTACTGTAGAGTTTAGAAAGTGCTTTATATATTCTATACACAAATCATTACTTATATATATTTCTCTATTCTTTTCAGTTTACCATTTTTCTTTTCATTCTCATTACAGTGTCTCTAGAAGACTAGAATTTTAAAATTTGAATTTCCATTTATCATCTTTTGTTTTTATTGTAGGTCACATCATTGATATCCTCATTAAGAATTGTTCACCTAACACAAAGTTATTACTACAAATGTCAGAAGTCAAAGTTTTACAGTTTTAATGTATGTGCTTATGTTGATATTCCATTTGAGTTACTTATTATATGGAGCTCAAAGTATCAGTCAAAATTATCTGATATTTTATCTTATGAACACCCAATTTTTCTTTCTCAACTTGCTGAGAAGCCTTTCATGTCTCCACTGCATTCCCTTAAAATTTGTGTTGAAATCATTTGTGTGTATATATACAAATGTACACATACATTAATTTATGTACTTATATATATAATTACATAATTATATATAATTTCTCTCTCTGGGCTCAATTTTCATTTTATCAATCTATTTATCTGCCATAACAATTGTGGCATTAAAAATAAGCCTTGAAAGTAAGTGGTATTATTCCTACAATTTTCTTCTTCATTTTAACTCTTATAGGAGCTTTAAATTTCCATCTGAGTTTTAGAATCAGCTTTGCAATTTGAACTGAAAAGCATGTTGGGATATTGATTTGCATTGAGTGAATCTATAGCTTAAATTGTGAGAACTGGTGTCATCACAGTATTCAAGGTTTCTGCACATGTACATGATCTTTTTCCCCACTTATACAGATTTTCTTTAATTCATCTGAGTAATTTTTATTTTATTTTACTGTGCACAGGTCTTGGCATCTCAGTCAATTTCATCCCTAGATATTTCCTACATTTTATGTAGTAGTGTAAGGGACTGTTATTTTTACTTTAAGTGATGGTATTTTTGTTGCTGGTATATAGAAACACAATTGATTTGAATGCTCCTGTAGCCTAAAAACTGCTAACATCAGATATTCGTTCAAGTTGCTTTGAAAAATAAATTCCAGTAGATACTTCACACAGGTAACCATACTATATCTGAACACAGTTTTCTTCTTCTTTTCAGATATTTCTTCTTTATTTTTTTCTGATTTGTATATCATTAGATTTCCAATACAATCTTAGTACTTTCTTTGTGTACTTGCTGTTTAATCTATTCTTTGACTTTCATTTCTGAAGGTAGAATCTGATTTTGACATTTCTAATAGAGGACTGTAGTGTTATGTGCCACGTGCATTGTTTTGGTGGCACAAAGGTGTATATGATAAATAAAATTATATTTATCATATAAATTAATTATTGTTCATTTATATGATTACATATCATATAAATGAATTCATAGTTCAGAAACTTTCTAATTTTTATTTTGACTTCTTTTTTTCATTTTTTTCTTTTCTTTTTTTTTTTTTTTGGAATCTATTATTTATTTTCTAAATACTCGGGGATTCTCCCAGAGAATATTTAGTCATTTAGACATAGTATCTAACTTAACTCATTTGTGATCAGAAAACATACTCTTATAGATTTCAGTTCCTTATTCATTGAACTGGGTTTTACAGACAGACAACAATGTCTTGAATAATGAGAAATATTCCATTATATTTGTCTAAACTATGTAATCTCCCTCCACTCATGAAAGTAACACTACCAATAAGGGCATAAACATCCATTCCAGTGTTTTTCTCACTCCTTTAATTATATTACTATTATTATTATTGTGGTGGTGGTAGTGATAAGAACTCTTACGATCCAATTTCTTAAGAAATTTTAAGTGTACAACACAATTTTGTTAGTTGTAGATACTGTGTGTATATACTTATCCCAAACTACAGTTGTAACTACTAAATATTTTTATAGCCTTTTACATGTTAACCACCCTTAATAAAGTGGCTGACAAAACCAAATCAAAACAAAACAAATAGAAAACAAGATATGGTATGTGGTTTTTGCGTGCACTGCTTCATAAATAACAATTAGGTCAGACTGGTGAACAACTTCGCCAATTTTACTTATATTTTTGTCCTAATTATTTAATCAACAATTCAAGAAAAGAAAAAATATTGACCTTTGTATTTCTCTAATTCAACTTTTCATTCTTTCAATTTTTGACTAATTACACAGCAAAAGGTGAGTGGCCAGTTAGCAAATCTTTCTCTGTATTTACATCTTTTCCCTATCTCTTGCATCACCACCAGAGCTCTGCCTCTTGTCACATAAGCTGGGGATTAAATTCTCTTTGGGCACAAGCCAAGCACAAACCCTATGGGAAACTCCGCATGCAAGAGATGTAAGTTGTGTGGTCCTTCTGAGAATCTAATGCCTGATGATCTGAGGTGGAGGTGAAGTGGTGATGCTATCTCTGGGGAACCACCACAAATACGGCTTATTATTGCAGAGAGGTTTGACTGCACAGAGACCATAACGAATCATTTGCTTACAGACTCATACAAGAACCCTACCCTCCCACACCATCCCAGACTGTGGAAAAATGGTCCTCCATGAAAGCGGCCACTGGTGCCAAAAAGGTTGGTGACCTTTAGATGATTTAAACTTAACTGCAAGTAAACCATAAACATGTACATGCAAACCTCAAAGAAAGTGTTTGAGGAATAAAAGGAAAAAGAATCAAATAAAATTAGATCACTAACATGCTGATTTAATGGGAATGTAAACTCTTTAGATTATCTCATTGAAAACATACTGAAATTTCAAATGACGCTGAATAGACTCTCAATTACCTATCTCTACACATTCTAAAATTCCTATGGAAGAGATTTTGAATACTAAATATAAAATTACATGTATAATGTTAAACTATAATGCATATATTTGGGATTAGATGGGTCACATAAAGTAGAATATGGTAGCAGATATAAAAATAAATTTGACTTGGAAAGAGAAGTTTTATTTCTGTTTACCTGGAGTTCTCTGTTGACAGGCTTAAATAAAATACAGTTGCAAATTATTTATAACAGTACTATCTTTGGGATTCAAAGAAATGGATGATTTAAAAACAAATCCCTTATATTGTTTATTGGCTTGCACAGGTAAGAAATGTTATTTCACCTAATGCTTCAAAAAATAAGTTAGTAGGAATGTAATTTAAATAAATGAATATAAAATCTAAGTATTTAATTTAAAAAAAAAACCCTGAAATTGTAGCTTTTGGTTTTTCTTTTCTTTTCTCTTTGTGCCTATACCTGCAAAGACCCCTGTGGTTTAAATAACTAGTATGTGTACACTAATAAAAATCCCATTAAATTAAATGGCCAGTAGGCATGTGGAACGTCCTGTCGCAATTTCAGAAGACAGTTTGTTACCAGACGCCCTGCTATGAACATTTTATTTTATCAGGGTTAAGAAAAACATTTATAAAATCTATTTATTTCTATTTTAAAAGTTTAGAGAGGATACTGGAAACGGTGGCTTTATAATTTTTCTTTTTCAGAATGAAATGGTTGGGTGGATTCCACATCAGGCACTATGTAGAATACCCTATAGCAAATGTATATAATCAACACAATCGGCCAGTAATTTTCATTCCCTCAACTATTATTTCTTTTTTCCATTTGTGAGCAATAAAAGTGGCAATTCAGTGCATATTGTGTTATAGGAAAGTGTTTACAGCACACACTGTACCTGTGTTCTGACAGAAATAATTTCAGAAATGTAGAACTATTTTTTCTTGCAAATGTTCACTGCCTTGCTTTAACTCTCTTACTTTTAAAATATGAGTGTGAGTTCATATTCTGTGAAGAAGGTTGAGCATCTTGGAATAAAGTGGCATTTCCTATACTAGACTCAACTTGTGCAATAAGTAATAAAGAAAAGTTTTAGAATCCTGTGTGAAGAAGGAGAAGTGCTAAAAAGCTTAGGGATTTCAAGATCAACACAAAACAGAGAAAGACAATGGAAACTGGTAAAATTCTCTGGTGAAAAACAGCCAATGGCCAAAAGAGAGAAACAAGGGCTTTATAAAAGCAGAGATTGAAATTCCTCTTCTGATTAGCCAAATACAAAAAATAAAAACAATGATGAGAGGTTTGCATTATTTAGAGTAAGCAAGTAGCAAATATGTCTTAGCTTCTGTGTTCTCAGAAGACAAGATGCAAAGTAGAAAACAGATAACACAATCTGGAGAGTGTGAAACATGTTCAATGGAAGAAAGGAAAGATCAGCTGTGCTGAACAGAGAGCGCATTCCTGCGAACTCAAAGACTCCAGGCAGGTTACATATCGGAGTCAGCATTAAACGACAAGTAATTTTAATGTTTAGTAAAGGACAATGAAGTCAGGGTAGGCAGTAATTTTCAGTTTTTTAATTGAATGGTATCTATGTACATTAATGCACTTCTGGGGACAGTGTGGGGTTTTCACACACAATCCGAAACACTTCCATCAAACTGGTTAACATAGCCTTCATGTAGGCAGTAAAGTCTTAAGATAACTGAGCACCTCTAGAAACTGAAGGAAAAAAACCAGACACTTATATAAAATCCAAGTGGAAAATGTTTCACATTTACAGGGAAGACGGGGGATTTGCATAATAAGGTAACAGAAAATTTTAATATCCAGACTAAATATTTAAAGAATTGATAAATATGTGATATAATTTATAAATCAAATTTCTTAAAGACAAAGAAATTTGTCTTTGTCTTATTCTATGTACAAGTAAAACTAATGGTAAATCTAGCATTTTCACCAAAACTAGGAAAGTAAAGGGAAGGTATTTTAACTCCATAATAATTAGTGAATTTAAGTGGAATCTATTTTGATGAGGTATTATATTTAGAAATAAAATAAAATTTTATTGAATGAATCATCTGGGTGATCAAGAAAACTAAAATATGTATTATTATAGTATCTAGATTTTGGTTTTAAGTTGTATTGATATAAAGTTGAGAGAGGTTACTTTAAAATTTCCAGACAGTATCTATCTAGATGTACTTCTTAAGGAAATTACTTTAATCCTTTAGCAACATGGATTAAAATATCTCTCTCTCTCTTTTTTTTTTAATAAAGGAAACTTTTTTATTCTTTTTTTTTTGGAATAAAATTTTCTTCTTCCTTTTCTTTAAATATGCAGGTACAAATTACAAATTTCAGGTTACATTGTTCTCACTTCCAGGGTAAAGTTCCATATGTAGAAGTGCCCCTCACCCAGGGGGTGTTTATACACCCTCACAATGTGCACATTAGGTGAGAGCCTGCCTCATACCCTCTCTCTTGTGGCCAAAGAGATGAGAGATGGCTCCTCTCCCATCTCCCACATCCCTCTACCCCTAAACTAGACTATAAAAATATTTTATTGCTCTTATGAGCATTAATTATTTATATATTAATTTCATATTAGTATGAAGTACATTGGATATTTATTTTTCCATTCTTGTGATATTTAACTAAGAAGAATGTATTTCAACTCCATCCAGGTTAGTGTAAAAGATGTAAAGTCTCCATCTTTTTTAGTATTCCATGGTATACATACACCACAGTTTGTTGATCCATTCATGGGTTGATGGGCACTTAGGTTGCTTCCACAACTTGGCAATTATGAATTGAGCTGCAAGAAACATTCTAGTACAAATGTCTTTGTGGTAAAATGAGTTTTGTTCTTCTGGGTAGATAGCTAGTAATGGGATTACAAGGTCAAATGGAAGATCTACTTTTAGATCATTGAGGATTTTCCATATTTCTCTCCAAAAAGGCTGTATTAGGTTGCAATCCCAACAGAAGTGTAGAAGTGTTTCCTTCTGTCCACATCCACACCATCATCTGGTGTTTGGGGACTTTGTGATGTGGGTTAATCTTGCATTTCTCTGATGGTTAAATACATTGAGCATTTTTTTCATGTGTTTGTTGGTCATTCACCTGTCATCCTCAGGAAAGTTTCTGTTCAAATCACTTGCCCACTTACAGAGATGGGTGTTTGCACTTTTCTTATAGTTTAATTTGAGTTCTCTGTAGGCATCCTCAAACTATGACCTGTGGGCCACATGTGGCCTGCCGAGGACATTTATCTGACCTGCGAGGTGTTTTTGCCGCCGCTGCCTGTCCTGCTTACCAGCCGACTTGTCCCAGGGCCTGCAGTCCAGCCCTCCAATGGTCTGAGGGGCTGTGAACTGGCAGTTTAAAAAGTTTGAGGACCCCTGTATCTGGCCTTTGTCAGATTCATAACATGCAAAAGTCTTCTCCCATTCTGAAGGCTGTCTCTTTGCCTGTGGTGCCCTTAGCTGTGCAAAAGCTTTTTAGCTTGTTCAAGTCCCAGTTACTTATTTTTGGTGTTGCTTAAATTGCTGGGGGGCGGGGGGGGGGTCCTTCCATAAAGTTTTTTCCCAGGTTGATATCTTCAAGTGTTTCCCCCACACTCCACACTTTCTTCGTTGTTTCTTTTATCCAATGAGAATCAATTTTTGTCAATGGTGAGAGGTGCAGGGCCAGTTTCAGTCTTCTACATGTGGCTAACCAGTTCTCACAACACTATTTGTTAAATAAGGATGATTTTCCACATTGCATTTTTTTGTTAGGCTTATCAAAGATTAAATGACACATATGCTGGGTTCATCTCTAGATTCTCTATTACATAGATCCATATCTCTGTTTTTGTGCCAGTATCATGCTGTTTTGATCACTATAAACTTGTAATGTAACCTGAAGTCTGGTAACGTTATGACTCCAGATTTATTTTTATTTCTGAGAGTTATATTTGCTATTTAGAGATTTTTCTGATTCCATTTGAATCAAAGTACTATTTTTTCAATTTCTTAAAAGTATGCCATTGATGCTTTGGTGGAAATTGCATTAAATATATAGATTGCTTTGGGTAGCATGAATATTTTAATAATGTTGGCTCTTCCCAGCCATGAGCATGGTTATGTTCTTCCATTTGTTGACATCTCCTGCTATTTCCTTTCTCAAAATTTCATAATTCTCTTTACAGAGATCTTTCATGTCTTTTGTTAGATGTATCCCCAGGTATTTCATCTTCTTTGGTGCTACTATAAAAGGAATAGAGATTTTTATTTTATTCTTGGCTTGATGATTACTGACATATACTAAGGATACTGATTTGTGGGTATTGATTTTGTATCCTGAGATGCTGCTATATTCCTTGGCAACTTTTAAGAGCTTTGTAGTTAAATACTTGGTGTTTTCCAGGTATAAAATCATGTCATATGAAAAAGGGAGAGTTTGTCCTTTTCTGTCCCCATTTGGATTCCTTTGATCTCCTTCTCTTGCTTGATTGCAATGATCTAGGACTTTCAACACTATGTTGAATAGCAGGGGTGACAGTGGACATCCTCGTTTGGTTCCATATTTGAGTGGAAATGCTTTGAGTTTTACTCCATTTAATATGATATTGGCTGTGGGTTTGCAATCGATAGCCTCTATCAGCTTATGGAATGTTCCTTCTAAGCCTATTTTCTTGAGTGTTTTTATCATGAAAAGATTCTGTATATTGTCAAAAGCCTTTTCTGCATCAATTGAAAGAACCATATGGTCTTTGTTTTTTATTCTATTTATGTGGTGTATTATATTTATAGATTTGCATATGTCGAACCAACCTTGTGTCTAGGGATAATACCTACTTGATCATGGTTTGTAATCTTTTTAATGTGTTGTATTCTGTTTGCTAATGTCTTGTTGAATGTTTTTTCATCAATATTCATTAATGATATTGGTCTATAGTTTCCTTTTTTATTGGGTCTTTTCCTGGTTTAGGACTCCGGGTGGTATTTGCTTCATAGAATGTGTTGGGGAAGATTCCTTCTTTCTCTATACTTTGGAAAAGTTTATGCATTATAGAAACTAGTTCCCCTTTGAAGGTTTGAATTCTGATGTGAAACCAACTGGTCCAGGGCTTTTCTTTTTGGGGAGATTTTGTATAATTAATGCTGTTTCAGTACTTGATATTAGTCTATTCAAGATTTCTAAATCTTTCTGACTAAGTTTTGGAAGGTATTGTGTTTCCAGATATTAATGCATGTCATCTACATTTTCATAGTTGTGGGAATAGAGTTTTGGTAGTAATTACTGAGAATCTTTTGTATTTCTGTCCATCTGTTGTTATTTCCCCTTTATCATTTCTGATTGTAGTTATTGGAGATATTATTTTTCTGTTTCTGGTTAGTTTAGCCAAGGATTTATCCATTCTATTAATCTTTTCAAAGAACTAACTTTTTGTTTCACTAATTTTCTGAATAATTCTTTTGTTTTCAATTTCATTTAGTTCTGCTCTAATTTGAGTTATTTCTTTTCTTCTCCTGGGTTTGGGATTAGATTGTCCTTCCTTTTCCAGTAGCTTCAGATGGTACATTAGGTTGTTGACTTGCTTTCTTTCTGTTTTCTTGATGGTAACAGAAAATACTATAAATTTCTTTCTAAGGACTGCCTTTTCAGTATCCCACAGGTTGTGATTGTTTGTGTCTTCATTATTGTTTTGTTCTGGAAATCTAATGATCTCCTTCTTGATCTCATCTATGACCCACTATAATTCAGCATAAGGTTATTCAGTTTCCATGATTTTATTTGAGTATGAAGATATCTGTTGCTGTGAAATTCAACTTTTATTCCGTAATGGTCTGAGAAGATACAGTGGATGATTTCTATTCTTTTGAATTGGTTGAGGTTAGCCTTGTGACCTAAGATACGGTCAATTTTGGAAGATGATCCCTCAGTTGATGAGAAGAATGTGTATTCAGTTTTGTTAGGATAAAATGTTCTATAAATGCTTGTTAATTCCATTTGTTCTAGGGTCTTTTTTAAGTCCATTATTTAATTGTTTATTTTCTGTTTAGAAAATCTGTCCAATACTGCCAATGGGGTGCTTAAATCTCCAATTATTATAGCATGGTAAGATCACGTGTTGAGATCAGTTAGGGTTTGTTTTATATATTGAGGAGCATTCAGATAGGGTGCATAGATGTTAACTATTGAAATCTCTTCATATTGTGTGTTTTCCTTGACCAGTATGTAGTATCCTTCTTTGTCTTTCATTACTTTTGTTGGCTTGAATCCAGTTGTATCTGCATACAAAGTTGCAGCACCAGTTTTTTTCTGCACTTCATTTTCCTGGAATGTCATTGCTTATTCATTCACTGAGTCTTGTTTTGTCTTTGAGGTAAGATAAGATATCTGGCCTGAGATTTTGTATCCAGTCGGCTAGCCTATGCCTCTTTAAAGGAGAGTTCATACCATTCACATTAATTGAGAGAATGGATAGATGTGGCAAAGTTTTGGTCATCTTGTTTATCAGCTGTCCAGAACTTAATTTTATGCCTCTCACCCTTGTAGAAGCTAGGCTTTGTTCTTTAATTTCTGGGTGGATTTACTTTGGCAGTGTACCCTCCTGTTGATTGTTATAAAGAATGAGTCTGAGTATTTCCTATAGTGCTAACCAGTTATGGCAAATTTCCTCAGCATGTGGATGTCAGTGAAGTATTTGATTTCTCCATCACAAATGAAACTCAGATTAGAAGGCAACAGGATCCTGGGCTGGAAATTGTTTTGTTTAAGAATGTTGATGGTTGATGACCATCCTTTTCTGGCTTCCAAAGTTTTGGCTGAAAGATCCATAGTCATTTTTATACTTTTCCCTTTGTAAGTAATACTTTTCTTATGCCTGGTTGCTTGCAGAAGTTTCTCCTTCATATTATTGGCAAAATTAATTACAATTTGTCTAGGAGATGCTTTGTTTGGATTGAGTTGTGCTGGGGTTCTGAAACTATATACTATCTGAATTTCTGTGTTTCTTGCCAATACTTGGGAAATTCTCTACCATTATGTCTTCAAGAAGATAATTTGTGCCTTTGAGACCACCCTTTTCTCCTTCAGAAATCCCTATAATTTGGATGTTTGATTTCTTGTAATGCTCCCATAACTCTAGCAGGGAATATTCTGTTCTTTTTCTCCATTTTTCTACCTCTTTGAATGCTTAGGATAGTTCAAAAGTCTTGTCTCCTTTATCTGAGATTCTTTCCTCACACTGAACAACTCTATTTCTGAGGGACTCTACTGAATTTTGAAGCTCCTCAGATATATTTTTCAATTCCTTAAGCTCTGCTACATCTTTTCTCATTGTGTCCATATTTTCCCTGATGAGTCCACTTCTCACTGTTGCAGTGCCACTGCTGCACTAACAAAGGCAGACAAGTGGTGAATCCTCAGCCCTTGACAGCATCTCCAGGGGGACAAGAATTAGTAGACAGTCCTGGCCCAGAGTTCCAAAGTCCCTGTGCCAGTACTGGCTCCACCCACCAAATCAAGCTCTCAAGGCTGCCCAGCTGACAGCACTGGCCCAGAGTTCAGGAGAGATGCTTATGTGCTGGGCATCATCCTGCCAATTGAGTGCTGAGGGCCACAGTTCTGTGGAGAGTGTAGGACCAAAATTCAGACAATGTTGCTCAGGCACCGGTACAGCCTTCTCATTTAAGCGCAGGGTGCCGCTGCTCAGCAGCTGGTGTAGGTCTAGAGTTCAGACAAGAGTCGCTCAGGCACCAGGCCTCGCCCATCCAATTGAGCTCAGAAAGCCCCATCTGGTAGAGGCCAGAAGTCTAAAGGTCAGTCCAAAGTCACTTAAACCCCAATCCCATCCACCCAGTCAAGCTCAGAGAGACTCATCTGGTGGAGGCCAGAGTTCCAAAGTTTAGTGCAAAGGCACTTAGACACCAGCCTGCCCATCCGATCAAATTCAGACAGCTGTGCCTGGTAGAGGGGGCAGGTCCAATATTCAGACAAAAGTCAAAGTCATTTAAGTACTGGTCCTGAACATCCAGTGGAGTTCAGATGTTGTCCAGAGACTTTCCTGTTTCTGCTGCTTGATTCATCCCAGATGATATAGATCTCACACAGTCCTCTCAGTGTAGAGCTCCCCATGTTTGTCTTCCATCTGCTTCAGTCCAATGTCTCTCCCTTTGGGCTGATTAAAACATCTTTTAAAAGAAAGATAAAAGAGTTTGAAATTTTGGTTTATGAGTAAGATTATAATATTGTATTCTAAGTCCTCTGCTTTGCCCAGTTGCAACTTGAATATGTTGTATCCTGATGGTAATACTCACAGTCTTCTCATCGGAGTACAATTTTGACTAATCAGGAGAATAAATAAGCACTCATAAGCCAAACTTAAAACAAAGATTTTCTCTGAAGGAAAGTTGAAAGCCAAACTAAAGAAAACCTAGAAATTAACCTATGAGAAATCCAGCATACTAAGATTTTATTTTTCTTCAGTTTTGGCTTTTTTAGAACAACATATGAGTAGAATGTTGAGTGTATTTATTTAATAAAATAGCATATTTCACTTCACCTTCCTTTATGCATGTGTTACTGAACAATAATTTTCTTCTTATGTCAAAAGTGAAATAAATTTGTTTCTAATGTCTTTTTGGCAAAGATTCTAAATCTCTGAAGGCCAGTAATGCTTAACCAATGCAAAATATTGTGCTATCTCTTACTGGTTTTCTCACATGTAGGGAATAATGGAAAATGAAGGGGAGGAAAGAGGGAATGGGATGCTGCCTTATAGGACTTTTACAATAAATGGTGCTGCCGTTCTCTCATTTAAAAGCATGAAATGATACTATTTTATGCACCTTTTGAATTCACATCTTTGTTCCATATTTTAATTTACAGAATTTTTATTGAGCTCCTACTATTTACCAACTTATATTTGGGCTTTTAAGTTTCATTGTAAAAACAATGAAACAGAGAAATATAGACATTGTCTTTCTCATCCAAGGCCTACAGTCAATCAGTGGTGGTAGAGTTGCTAGACTTGGTTCTCATTACCCACGGATTATGTAACTGGAATATCCCTAGGAATCCTCAAGTGAGCTATTTTGTATTGTACACACACCCTAACTAGACTATATATTTGAGATTTCTTTTGTTTTTATTTAATTATTTATTATCTTTTTTTAGAGACAGAGTCTCACTTTATCACCCTTGGTAGAGTGCCATGGTGTCACAGCTCACAACAACCTCCAGCTCTTGTGCTTAGGTGATTTTCTTACCTCAGCCTCCCAAGTAGCTGGGACAATAGGCACATACCACAATACCCAGCTATTTTTCGTTTCAGTTTTGCCTGGGTAGGGTTCAAACCGGCCACCCTCATTATATGGGGCCAGTGCCCTACTCACTGAGCCACAGGTGCCACCCCTGAGATTTCTTTTAGAAATAAAAACAATGGCTCCGCGCCTGTGGCTCAATCGGCTAAGGCGCCAGCCACATACACCTAAGGTGGCGGGTTCAAATCCCCAGCCTGGGCCCGCCAAACAACAATGATGGCTGCAACCAAAAAATGGCCACGCGTTGTGGCGGGCTCCTGTGGTCCCAGCTACTTGGGAGGCTGAGGCAGGAGACTCGCTTGAGCCCAGGAGTTGGAGGTTGCTATGAGGTGTGATGCCATGGCACTCTACCCAGGGGGATAGCTTGAGGCTCCGTCTCAAAAAAAAAAAAAAAAAT
>CAUYQV010086156.1:0-25346 GCA_963574575.1 Galagoides demidoff
AAGAATTTTTCCCTACAATTTTCACTTATGCTCTGAGAGTCCAAGTGAAACTTGCTCTCCCATTTCACTTTGTTGTTTTAACCACTATACCTAATCATTCCATAACTAGTCAACCTTACCTTTAAAAAGAAAAAAAAAAAAAAGGATTGGCGCCTGTGGCTCAATTGGCTAAGGCGCCAGCCACGTACACCTAAGGTGGCAGGTTCGAATCCCCAGCCCGGGCCCGCCAGACAACAATGATGGCTGCAACCAAAAAATGGCCAGGCGTTGTGGCCGGAGCCTGTGGTCACTGCTACTTGGGAGGCGGAGGCAGGAGACTCGCTTGAGCCCAGGAGTTGGAGGTTGCTATGAGCTGTGATGCCATGGCACTCTACCCAGGGGGATAGCTTGAGGCTCCATCTCAAAAAAAAAAAAAAAAAAAAAAAGCCCCAATTTCAAACAAACAAGAAAAAAATCACTGAGGCCAGCGAAAATTGCCCTGGTTAATCAGAGATTGGGCTACATTTTGCACAAACCAACTTTTCCATTCACTTGAGTGTTCAAAGTACAACTCATTTGCCTCTCAAGAAAATGGGGAGGGAAAAATCCCTAAATTTCTCAGTGAAAGGTAAAATAAAATATAATAAAAATATACTGTAAATAATTAAAATATTAGCAGCAGGACACAAAGTGAGACTGGAAATAGATTTTTCCTGTGAGTCAAACACTGGAATTGGAGTTGGTCTGGCCTTTCCAATCCAGAGAACTCTCAAATTATCCACTTATCACTCCTTCAGTCTGATTTATTGCAAAACAATGAGGCAGATACATGTTATCAAAAACGTAAACACCCTGAACTGAAAACTAAGTTTCTTTCATTTGGCAAAAGCCCCTGATCCTTTTTGAGGGTGGGAGGATATTAAGCTGACTAAAGAGAAAGATACGGAGGGAGATTTTATCAAGTCAAGGGCCAAGTTAAAAGCTATTAATACAAAAATCTTCTGACAACAATTGGGCATTTGGAAAGGAAGCCCCAGATGTTATTTGCCCAAACTTAGAAAGATGAATACGCTGATTTGAGAAAGCGCTTGCAACCCCCACCCTCAACCTGGAGCTATAATAACACCCCTCCACAATTCCGGGAGCTGGAAGGGACCCCAAGGGCCAACACTTCCTGTCAGCCTCCCTCCCTGAGCAGGTCCGTCCCCAAAAGGGGGGGGGGAGGGATCCAAAAACTGTCATTTCGCAAGGAAAGGGACAGTGGCTTCTTCAAGCTTTTGAGACTGCAAAAGGGCACAGTCACTCAGTTACAAAACTGACATGACCCCACCAGAATGAGAGAGGAAAAAAATTAACCCAGTTAGGAATGTAAGAGAGACTCCGGGAAGGGTTCACAGAGAGAGAGCGAAGGTGGCCAATTACAATAATTTAGCCAGGCCTGCCCCCCTCCCGGCCCCCGCTTCCCTACTGTCCTCAAAGACCCTTCCTTAATATGGGAAGTGCTGTCTGGAATTTGGACCTTTCGCCCTCACCAGTAACCAGGGGATCGGAGACGAGGAAAAGCAAAGCAAAGCCCAAACACATTACCAGCTTAGGGAACCAAAGCCAGTCCCCAAAGGTCCCTTTATGTCAGTTTCACAAACCAGAAACCATCGGAGCGAGATTCCCTGGGAATCTGAGCGTTCCCCTTTATGACTCTCTCCCGGGGGCGGAGGGGGGAACAAATATAGAAACAGTATTTCCTCTGGCAGGTTGGGCCGAGACCAGCCCAGCACAAGAGAGAGCAAGAGGCTTTTCCAAAGGAAAATGGGGTAGGGACTGCCTGCAGAGCCCCGCGTAAGGGGCAGCACTCTGAGCTCCCTTTTCAAAAGGTCTCACTCCGTCGCTTCTAGACTCCAACCCCGAGCCTCAAAGCATCGGTGCTGGCTGGGAACAGGGCACACCAGGGACGGCCCGCCCACCGGGGTTTGGCCAAGATCCCCGGCCCGGCCCAAACCCCAAACTCGCCCAGCTGCGCACTGGGCTAAGTCTTCGGGGCGGGACGCCTCCTGACTCTCCACCTGTTGGGCCCCTGCTTGCCCCTCAACCCCCACACCCCCTCCCTGCTTAGGAGTGGGGGAGAAGAGAAGGGCTCAGAGAGAAAAGGTCACTGGGCGGCCGACCGGACGTTTGGGGAGGCCCGACCTAGCTCGGAACGGAGCTGAGCGCCCACCCCACCCATTGCCCCAGCGCTTTTCCCGGAGCAGGCTCTTTCCCCGGGCCTGCAGGAAGCCCCCGGCCCGGGGGGACACCCCAGCAAGAGGACCCCACAATTCGTCCCTTTGCCCCCCAGCATGGCAGCATGGTTCTGACTTTATTTGGGGTCTCCTCGGTCCCAGGCATCTTTCCCGAGCGGATAGGGTAAACAGGTGAGAAGCCCCGCCACGCCCCCCATTGCTGACCCCTGCCCTCCGCTCCCGGTAGGGTTAAAGCGCCAGGGCCGCGGCCGCCACCTAGGAGCTCACCAGCCCGGCGCTCAGCGCCGCGGTCGCCCCCTCTTCGACCCAGGTCCGGGCGGGGCAGGGACAGCCGGCTCTGCTCACCTGAGTCCCGGCGGGACCGGCCCCAGCCCTCCTTCCCCGCGTCGTGCTGGGCGGGAAGGGAGTGGGTGCGCGCCGCGGGGACCCCACTCTCTCACCTTTGTACCGCTCCATCGGAGTCCCTGCATGCGCTGCCCGCGGCTCGGCTCCGGCGCTGCGCTCTCGGCGCTCGGCTCCGCGCCCGGCCCGCCGCGCTGGCCCCTCCCCGTGAGGTCACGCCCGTGGCCGGACCTCCTGGCGCGGCAGCCGCACCCGAAGCCCTCGGACCCGGTCCCCGCCCGGCGCGCCGCCCCGCCTCTGCCCCCACTGGGGAATCTCCGAAGCCCCCCGGGGCTGAGCGTCGGAGCTCCAGTGCCAGTGCCCTCGGTCCCCAGGCTCGCTTCTGGACCCCTGGCGATCCCTCTGAGTCGGGGCCCCAGGGGCGGCCGGACGGAGCGAGATTGGACGTTCCCAGACCGGGAGGGCCGGGCTCCAGCAGGCCTCCAAGATCTGCTTTCCCCGCCGCGGGGGCTGCAAACCCACTGTCTGGAGGTAGAAACTGAGGTTTCCAAGCTGCGCAGACTTGCCTAGAACGCCTCCTGCCGACACCTGGGCTAACCGACTTTTCACCCTTGGCTTTCCTCGAGGGGAGGCATGAGGGTGGAAGCGACGGTAGGGACCTGAGCCTGCTCGGGTTACTTGGGAATTGTTCCCACCCTCCCGTAACCTCTCCGGGCAGCCGGCAGCCACTGTCAGGGTTTTAAAAACATCTACTTCCTGCCTTCCACCTGCGCCTGGGTTCCTCGGGGCGCCCCTGCTCCAGTCTCCTGAGAAGGGCTAGAATTTCTACAGCCAATCTGACAAGTCTGGGGGCTCCCAGTTCCCGGGGCGCCCAACATCTGACGGCCCTGGAAGGGTGGCACCTCCACGGGGTGCTCGGTCCTGGCTCTGGCTCCGCCAACAGCTCACTGCCACCTTTTACATTTGCCCACCTGTGCCTCTAAGTCCCTTAACATTTCCAAGTCTTCCCCATCCTCCCCACCCCTAAGTTTTCCTTTAAATTTGTCTGTTTCCAATTTAAAATCTCCATCACGGTTAGTCCTGGATGACTGGTTTCTTAACAAGTTTCCTAACTTCCTTGAAGGAACATGTAAGAAAGATTTGTTCCTGTTGTTTTCCGAAAGACATCTTAATTCTTCCGTAGATCAGCAGATTTAGCTCTGATGTTTGAAGACCTTTCATCCCAGAAGTCTGTGGAAATGTTTTTCTTAGTTATATCAGTAGCCAACGGGGAGGATCCCTGCCTGCAACCCAGGCATGGCGCTAGGGCCATACTGCCCATTAGTTTTCTCAATAACCCTGTGGTTTCAATAGTATTATTATCTCTTTCATACAGTTGAAGCAACTGAAGCTTAGAGAGGTTAAACAATTTGCCAAAGCACACAGCTAGAGAAGAACAGGGCAGGCGTTAAATCCAGATCTGTCTGTTTCCCAATGTTTACAAAGCTTTCCTCAAATTCCTAGGAAGTGCCAGGCTGCTCATTACCAACTCTTGGAGGGCACCGACAAGAGAACAGTGACAGTGCAGCCAGGCAGGTGTTCTAATAAGACAGAAACACAAGGGAATCTGGGCACCCAAGGGGAGGGTGATGAACCAGCCGGGAGAAGCCAAGTATGTCTTCTGGAAACGGGTGAAGGCTGAGTCGAGGGGTAAAAGAGTTGATGAGGTCACAGGAGAGGTGGAGTGAGTGTAGCCTTCCAAGAAGAAGGGACTTTGGGGAGAGAGGCAGAGAGTTGAGCAGTTTTGTGGCTGAAGCCAAAGCTGAATGAAAGAGGTGAGGCCGGAAGGGTGAGCACAGCGTTACTGCAGGGCCCAGAGCACCCAGCTGAGGGTGGAGAACTGACAAGTGTGTGCGCCAGGGATCCCTCCAGGACTGAGAGAAGGGTGGGGCGCGGGATGTGTTGCCCAGCCAGGTGAGCAGTCATGGGGTGGTGGCAAAGCAGTTAGGGAAGAGAGAACTGACAGCAGAAGCATCCCGGAAGTTGTGCCCCAACACAAGACTTGAGGGCGGAGGAAGAGTCAGCAGTTTCCGGCAACTTGAGTGACCAGGTGGGTAGAGTCTCCCAGCCCTCAAGTAGTGCCTGAGGCCCTGCCGTGTGCCCGGTGTTACCAGGTGCTTCAGAGAGAGCACAGGGGAGGGAGGACAAGGTCCTGCTCTCATCAGCTGCTATTGGGAGTGGGAGTAGAGGAAAAAGAGCGGAGAGAGAGATGAGCATCTCTGAGTCAGAGACAGAAATGACAGCAGCTTGGGGTGTTGGGAAGAGAAGGTGAAGGGCACATCCAGGGACGTTAGATCCCAGGCACTGGACCCTCAGGCTTATCCTGGCACATCAGGTTCTCTTCCAGGTGCCTCATGAGAGTTCAAGAAATAGAAAAGATAGAGATGGTAGCTGATATGTCGGGGATCAGAGAATAGGAATAGTGTTCAGCGGGCCTCAAGCCAGCTGGAACTAGAAACGGGCGGATGAAAGGGCTCTTGGCCTTCTGCCTTCTCCTTTTCTCTCTCCTCTTCCCTCCCTCCCTTTCCCCATCTTGCAAATGGCCCAGCCTGGCACCCACCCTCCCTTCTCCAGTGTCTGGAGACTAGTATCAGTGGGTTCTGATTTACTTTCAAATTCTCAGAATCTGCTTGTGCAGCTCATGATTTTGAAACAATCCTCAAGTCTCTGGTCCCAGCTCTGGCAGTCACCTGGGGCTGGCAGATCAAGGTTCCGCTTAGCAGGTGTTCTTTATGAGCTGACCTTCCTACCAGGGAGTAAAAGGGACAGGATGCCAGGGGCTGGCTGGTGCTGACCAGTGTGGGTAGCATACCAACAAAATATAGGTTTTGAGCTATCTCTATTCTACAAACAAGGAAGCAAAGAAGTTGCACAACTTACCTGAAGTCTCAGAGTTACCTCATCTCTTTTTCAAAACTAGGACTCAGAAATGAAGTTTTTTGACTCCAAATCCTGGGCCTTATCAGACTTTCCCATGGCTCCAACCGGACAGGGCTTTGCCCCGCAAATCCTCTGGTAGCCCCCTCCCTGAGCACTTCCTGTAACCACAGCCCCCCTCTGCAGGCGGGGAGGTATGGGGGGGCAGCTCAATGTCTCCATCTTGCCTCTTTAATTACCTTTCCCCTAAATCCTCTCTAGTTTATTGATGGAGACTTGGCAAATCCTAGAGTCTCTAGACAAACAAAAATCAATCAGAAATGTGTGCAGAGTGAATTGAAAATTGGAATTCACCTCCTTTTTCAAGAACAAAACTGAAAAACACTACTTGAAACCATCAATGGGAATCTTAGGCCCCTGGAAGCTCATCACTGCTTCCTCTGTCTCCAAAACCTGGGTGTAGTTTAACTCCTTGTCTTTGGTGGCTTTGCATGGGGCTCATGCACATGGGACTCACTGACATTCCTTAAGTTTCTGGCCTCAGGAATCAGATGATCTGGGTTCTAGCTCATTCCGAACCCTCTGGGTGCTATAACTGACCCTAACCCAGACCCACAGATCAGAAATGGGCTGTTTGAATGCAAACAGTCTGGAAGCCAAACTTTGTAACCTGACACTGGAGTCTTGGTAGTGGTGTTTCCACAGAGCTCAGTAGGGGTGCTTCAGGCCCCCTGGTATGGCTGAACTGAATGCAAGAACAACCTATTCTCTTGTCAATTATTTTTTTTCTTTTTTCTTTTTTTTGTAAAATAGAAAGGAGATCTATGCTTTGTTGCCCAGCCTGGTCTCAAACTCTTGACCTCAAGCAATCCTCCCATTTCAACCTCTCAAACTGCTTCTCCCAGCCTCTGGTCATTCCTAAACCAACCTTTGGCAGCAGAGACACAGGGGGACCCTCCAGCTGAGGCCATGAGGAGGGGCTGCTCACCAGAAGGCCCTTCCTTTACAGACTTCATCCTGTCTGATTCTCACAACGATCCAGGTAACAGATATTTCCCCCATTTTGCAGGTGGAGAACTTAAGTAACTCGGCCAGGGTCACAGGCCTGAGGCAGTGCCATTGAGGCAGTGGTGCCAGCCAGACACTTCTCATCAGGCTCTTTTGTGATCATACGGTGTCAGAGCCATCCCTGCCACGACTCCTTACTTTGTCCTATTCATTCTTTCACAGCCAGCTCAAAAGCCACTCCTCTGACGATGTCTTCCCAAACCACCCTGCACCCCCTTCTCAGGATAGTCCTACTCTCTGGTTCTCCCAGGCAGAGGCTGTGAGGAGTTATTTTCCATTTCTTAAAAATTACACCCATCCTGGCCGAGTGCAGTGGCTCATGCCTATGCTTCCAGCACTCGGGAGACCGAGGCGGGTGGCTTGCCTGAGCTCACAGGTTCCAGACCAGCCTGAGCCAGAGTGAAACCCCACCTCTAGAAATAGCCGGGTATTATGGCAGATGCCTGTAGTTCCAGCTCCTTGGAGGCTGAGGCAAGAGAATCACTTGAGCCCAAGAGTTTGAAGTTGCTGTGAGCTATGATGCCACCAAGGGCAACAAAGTGAGACTCGGTCATACAAAAAAAGAAAATTAAACCCATCCTAGTGGGCTCTACTCCTTTTTTTTAAGACTCTGAAGTCAACATGGCATAAGTTAATGTTTTGTAAGTCTGAGTGGTTGGTACCCAGGTGCATTCCTCTCTCATTCTTCTATCTGAGGACACAGAGGCCTGGGATCTTGAAGTAAGTGTTCACCCATCCCCCAGGTGATTGAGCCTCTAAGCCAGGATTTTTTAAACAATCTAGAATTTTTTAAAACAGTAAATATCTGACCTAAAGCAAGCAAGAAAGGCTGAGAGGACAAGGAGGGGAGAAGGAGAATGGAGAGGCCAGAGGTGGGGTCCTTGGTGCCTCTCTGAGCCTGGCTCAGTGCAGAGTCGTAGCCAGTGACTTAACAGGGAAAAGAAAGACGTGTCAGCACTGCCTTCCACATCTCCCCAGGGACGGCCGGCACCAGGGGGAGATATCAGGCCTTCAAGCTGGGGGAGTATGGTTGCTCTTAGTTACACCTCTAGGAAAGTTTCAGCTTAGAAAAACACCCCTAGTCTGTTCAGGTCAATGTTCCTATAATGGTTTAGTTTATGTAAAGAGGCTATGTTTTAAAATTTCCTTATAATATTCCTATGATGTAAATAAAAGATGACTTTCTAGAGACCTACATCATTGAAGATCAAAGCACCCAAGCATGTCAGTTCTGGAAGTGAGGGGTCAGAATATATTCCCCCTCTTGCCCCCCATTCATAAAGAAAGACCGGTGATTCTGAAAAATGAGCCCAGGTTACAGTGCAGTTCGATGGCTCAGAAGCTGGGCCTCCCTTCTGTGGCCTGAATTCCTGGGCCCTCCTTGGTCTCTAGGACCATGGACAGGCAAGCAGATGGGTTTCCTACTCTACATGCAAAGGTTACACCCTCCACTCACAGCTCTGTGGGCCCCTCCTTTCCCTCCCCAACTCTGGAAAGCACATTGGATGCTTTTGGAAGTGACTCCCTCACCCAGTAGAGTCATATGCCATCTCCCACTTTCCAGAAGAGGTCAAGGATTGCCCCTTCCTTACCACCTTTCTCATTTTCCTCCTAAAACCTGCATCCAAAGCTTAGCAAACCCCTTTTACTTAACGGGTAGGATTGTCAAACTCTCAACTGGGTCTCCCCTGTTGTATGTCGGGGCTGGGGGAAGCCAAAGGATAAATTCTGTAGTTCTCTTTCTACCCAAACCAAAGTCCCTGTGACTCTGGGCAGACACATTCTTGTTCTATCATTTTTTTTCACCACCTACCGCTTGGCTTTGCCTACACTTTCCCCAGCCACCTGCAGGCCCTTCACCTCCCATTTGCTACTGTGATTTCCAACCCCTGGGTAGAAAACATTTCAGAGCTGCCTGGAAACATGGAATCAGCATTGAATCCAACCACATGGCCTGACATTAAGGATGCAGGGACCCAGAGGGATGCCAGCACCTGCCCAAGGGGCCCCAAGCTAGTGGGTGGTAGTGCCTGCCCAGAGCCCAGACACAGTGTCCCAGCAAGCACTCCCCTACCATCTGCTTCTCCTTGGGGCTCAGCTACCTCTTCTCACTGGCAAGTTCTAACTCCATGTCATCCTGAGTGAGTCAGACAATGCCACTGACATTTGCCTGGGTTCTGCTTCCTGGCAGTTGCCAGGGTCTTGATCTTGGGTTCATTTCCATGAAATTTTTTTCTTTTATTCTCTTCTGGTGACTCTGACTGTTAATATTGTCATTTCTCAGATGAGACTCAGGCAGAAATGCAGTTGGACCAGAAGTGGTAGGTCCACAGGTTCTTCAGAGCCCCCAGACAAGGGGACCTTGGAGAGGAACCTTTGGTTCATGTCTGGAAGCAGAAGCACGTCCTTATCAGCTCAGCCATGCCCTTCCCCTCTGGAATGCCCTTTCCTCATTCTACTTCTTCTTTTGAGACAGTGTCTCACTTTGTTGCCTCTGGTAAAGTGATCTGGCATCATAGCTCACAGCACCTTCTAACTCAGCCATTGTCAACCTGTTCATCGTGACCCACAGGAACTCTGGTAAAGGGCTGTGGCATCAGGAAGGTTGAAAACCACTGCTGGCTCCTGGGCTCAAACGATTCCCTTGGCTTTGCCTCCAAAGTAGCTGGGACTACAGGCACCTGCCACAATGCCTGGCTATTTTTAGAGATGAGGTCTTGCTCTAGCTCAGGCCGATCTCCCGATCTCGAACTCCTGAGCTCAGGTGATCTACAGGTTTGTTTACACCTCGGCCTCCCAACTGCCAGAGCCACTGCGCCCAGCCTGCCCTTCCCTTTTGGAATGCCTTCGCTTTTCCAGTGCCCTTCCCCTCTAGAATTCCCTTCTCTCTGGAATACCCTGCCCCTCTGGAGTGCCCTTCCCTTTGGAATGCCCTGCCCCCTCCAATGTCCTGCTTCTCCTGACAGACCTTCCAGACTCAGCCCAGAGGACATCCTCCTCCATTCCAACATCCCAGAACTTCTTGAAGTTGAAAAGATTTTGAAATCCTGTAACACTTTTAGGCAAGATTTATTTGTCACTTAATAACAGAAAATAAAGACCATCTTTCTAGGTCTTCTGTCTCTCCAAACACACCAGAATACAATGTAAGCAAGAGTTCAACATGGGGCCTTGGTAGCCAGTCGGGGCTGGCAAAGCTCTGGTGGTTGGGTTTACAGGTTTGTTGTGGGCCCGTGGACCTGCCACCAGCCTGCAGCACTCACTCTGAGCCACCACCTCTCTGCAGCAGAGGCTTCCCCCATTGAGCCCTGGCTCCTGGAGGCCCCTGCAGGGTGCGGTGCCACACCAGGACAGCTTGCTCATTTAGCATAGCTAAGCTTCTTCCACTGCATCAGCCCCGGCTTTCAGAACATTGCTCTCCCACGGGCAGCTCACATGCTCACTACTGCTTCTTCCAGCTTTTGGGTGGTCTCTCTTGGGACCCCTGTTCCTCCTGTTTGGAAGGAGTAAAGTGTTGTCACCTTTTTCCTAAAGCTATTGATTGAGTTAAGGGGTGGAAACAGAAAGAAACTTTGAGGATTGACCCAATCTTGCAGAAACAAGATTTTACTGGTATCCGAGTAGAAGAGGTGAGCAGTGAAGGGGCTCGGGCCAGGCAGCTCAGGGGAGGTGAGAGTGGAGCAGAAGATGGTGAGGAGGGCATGCATTTTTGTGACCCCACTGGGTGCATCTGCACTGTCTTCCTTAAAAGTGCCCATTGAGAGGTGGTGACTTACAAGACCCATGTGAGCAGGTTGTGATGAGCTAGGGCTGGACTCTGAGCCCCTGATGACCGGCCACTGTGCTGAGGCTAAAATCAAGGTAACTATTTCTTCCACCATCAGAAATGCCACTAGATCTGACCAAGGCCCCAGGTCCTCTTCTTCTGCTCAGAGACAGCCTTTCCGGAACCCCAAACACCAGGCTCCTCACTATGAGGACAGCCCAGCATACAGTAAGCGCCCATAGATCATCGACAGAGCAAGTGAATGTAAAGTGAGGCTTCTCGATGGGAGCAATGCCACTTCTAAGGGAAGAAAAATGGGTTCTTGGGAGAGGGTGAAAGGCATCTTACATACAGTATAAGATGTGTATATACACACATGCACACAAGCGGTATGTAAGTAGATACACAGTGTATCTGTGGCATTCAAATAAAATGTCGTGGGGGGGGGGCAATTAGGACAAAACCTCTAAGGAGACCCCCAAGGTAGGAAGGTGATTATGAATAAAAGGCTGCAATACAGGCTCAGGAGTCTAGGTTAGAATCTCCCCTTTACTTCTTTCTAGCTGGGTGATCTTGGACAAGTACTTGACCTTTCTTTGTTTCAGTTTCCCCACCCCCCAGTCAAATAGGGATAAAAATTCCACTCACCTTAATCTTCTGGAGATTCTGCATTTCTGACCAAGCTCCTAGGTGGCACCAATGCCACTGGTTTAAGCCGTAATTTAAGTTGCAAAGTATAAAATGAGTTCTTTCCTGTCCTTCTCCAAACTGAGGAGATGGTGTTTGCTTTTCTCTGCTGACAGCTACATAGTATTTTGCAGTCTTATGGGGCTCACAATAAAGTGTCTAAAAAGTTTCATGCTGGTAAATTCAGGAAAATCTTCCAGGGAGAGTTCATCCTGCAACCTGGAGTCACAGTGGGTCTCTGAGTGTTCTGAGTACCGTGTTAGCATGAGGTCGCTTCATGTGTCTGCTGGATCACACAGCTATTATTGTTTTTCTTTCAAGATCAGATACTTAGGAGAAAGGAGAGGGGGAAAGACAGGGAGAAAGAGAGAGAGGAGAATCATTGTAATGCAACTTCCTAACTTCCTTTCAGAAACAGCCTGAGATATCCATGCTTTCTTCTGGCAGAAACAACTGAGAGAATATAAAAGGGAATCTTTCATAGAACCCCTAGTGGGGCAGGACATTTGAAACTAGGCCACTATAATCGTAGTGTCTAGGCATCCCATTCTGGTCCTAGATTAGAATGTTTGGTATAATGCAAGTTATATTTATGGAAGATCTCAGAGTGGAAGTGTTCAAGATGTAGGGTTCAGAGCCGAGAACAAGCAGCTCCTATGTGGTAAGAAACAATAATATATTTTAATTAAATGTGTTTGAGGAGCTCTTCCCACTTCTCTTAAGAGAGTGATCTGTTAGCACATAAAGATGGGGCCACTTGGACTGTTCAGAGGAGGAAGTTGCAGGTATGCTTGGCATGTGGATCTGTTCTTTCATCTGACCCCGTTGACTTGAGAGCTTACTATGGTTTGGATGTGTCCTCCAAAGTTCATGTGTTGGAAACTTAATCTTCAGTGCAATGGTGTTGAGAGGTGATTAGGTCAGGAGGGTTCTGCCTTCATGAATATAATTAGTGGTATTATTGCAGGAGTCCTTGATAAAAAAGGATGAGTTCAGCCCCTCTCTCACTCCCTTCTGCCTTTCTCCATGGGCGACAGAGCCACCAGATGCTGGCATCATGCTCTTGGATTTCCCAACCTCTAGACCTGTAAGCCAATTACATTTCTGTTCACCATAAATTACCTACACTAACACAGGGCTTTTGGGAGATTTCTGTCCTATCTCATACAACTATTATTTCTGAATTTAAAAAAAAACAACAACAACTAGGAAACACCAAAGTGCTGGGTTCGTTACAATCTATGGTCTAGCCAAGACGTGGGGCTCCTCAGGGTCAGGGGTAAAAGTGGGACAGTCCTGAGAAGCTGTGAGAAAGGTTTTCCTGAGTAGGGATCATGTCTCACGTCTTGGTTCAGATGTGTCATCCAGACTGTGGAGTCAGAGTGCCTGAGTTAGAATCTCAGCCCCGCCATTTATGACCCATGTGACATTGGGCACATTTCTTTACCAAATGAAATGAACAAGTGGGGACAATAATAATTCCTACTTCCTATACATGTAAGAATTCCGGAAGAAGATATACAGAAAGAACATCGCATAATATTGGCATGGAGTGAGTGCTTAAAAATGAGAGCGAGTGGATTTAGTGAGTGCTCAAGTCATGGGAAGGTGAGGAGGGGAGATGAAGCTGGAGGCAAGTGAAGAGCTTTGACACCTGTAGCCCTACTGATCCCTTCTTTTGTGTATACAGAAGCAAACTCAGCGCCTTCACCCTTGGCCATAAAAGTAGGTTTCATGCCCCAGGGATGGCATGGGCCTGCTTTGGAGCTCCACCTCTGGCAGCCTCCCAGCCCTCTCTCTTTTCCAAAGCAATTGCATCTTTCTCCACTGTTTATTTTTGCTTTTACAATAAAAACAAAACTTTACATCCTGCCAGATTAATTACTCTTCTTCATCACTGGATGTGTTTTGAATGCTGTGGTCATAATTGGTAGGTCATGATTTTTATAACCAGTCTTCCACTGAGGGGATTTGGTTGACTAGTTTTCAGCAGTCTAAATAGAACATCCAAGAACCTCTTTATGCAGACTTTCTTTGTTAAAAAGAGCTTTATTGAGATATAATTGACATGCGCCCATCTAAAATGTACAATTTTTAACACTTTTGCAGCTATCACCACAATTTAATTTCAGAACGTCACCCTAAAAAGAGACCTTGTACCCATTAATCGCCATACTGTTCTCTCCATTCCCTAAGCCTTAGGTAACCACTAACTTATTGTCTAATTCTACAGATTTCCCTGTTTGGGAAATGTGATAAGAAGTGGAATTATATAATCCTCCAAAAGGCTATTCCATTTCATGGTCTTTTGCCACTGGCTTCTTTCACTTAGCATAATGTTTTCAAGGTTCAGCCATATTGTAGCATGTAGCAGTAATATGGGGTTTGTTTTTTGGTTATTATTATTATTATATATATATTTTTGAGACAGAGCCTCACTTCATCACCCTGAGTGCCATGGCATCATCATAGCTCACAGCAACCTCAAACTCTTGGCTCTTGGGCTCAAGAGGTCCCCTTGCCTCAGCCTCCCAAGTAACTGGGAATATAGGTGCCCACTATGCCCGTCTTTCTTTTCTTTTTCTTTTTCTCTTTCTTTCTTTTCTTTCTTTCTTTCCTTCCTTCCTTCTTCCTTCCTCTCTCTCTTCTTTTCTTTCTTTCTTTCTTTTTCTTTCTTTCTTTTTCTTTCTCTCTCTCTCTCTTTCTTTTTCTCCCAAGTAACTGGAAATATAGGTATACACTATGACCATCTTTCTTTCTTTTCTTTTATTTTCTTTTCCTTCCTTCCTCCCTTCCTTCCTTTCTTTCTTTTTTCTTTCTTTATTTTTCTCTCTCTCTTTCCTTCTCTCTCTTCCTTCCTTCCTTTCTTTCTTTCTCTTTCTCTCTTTCTCTCTTTCCCTCCCTTCCTTCCTTCCTTGTGTATGTGTGTGTCATAGCTCACAGCAACCACAAAATCTTGGGCTCAAGAGATCCTCTTGCCTCAGCCTCCTGAGTAGCTGGGACTACTGCCACCACAGTAGCCTGGATATTTTTTCTGTTTTTAGTAGAGATGGGGTTTCACTGTTGCTCAGGTTGGTCTCAAAGTCCTGAGTTTAAGCAACCCACTGCCCTCAGTCTCCCAGAGTGCTAGGATTACAGAGATGTAACCCTAGTGTCTGGCCCAGTATTGTATTTTTAATATCATCAAATAGTATTCCAATACACCATATACCAGTTTCATTTGTCCATCAACTGATGGCTGTCTTGGTTGTTTCCACTCTGGGACTATTATGAATAACACTTACGTGAGCATTCATGTATAAGTCTTTCTGTAGATACATGTTTTTATTTCTGTTGTTTTCTCTGCATAGTTTTGCCCTTCATCAGGTGTCATTCTCCTTGGTTTCACTCTTGTATGGATTATACTGGATTGACAACCTTGCGCTCCACCCCAACTCTGTTCCCCCTTCCAGCTCACACTGCAGGTTCCACCATGCAGCCTGTTGCCCAAACCAGAAAGTGCGCGTCATTCTCTGCACCTTCCTCATCTCTTGCATCCTCCACCGGGCTCCAGCCTGTGTCCAGTTCAGTTGCAACTTGGACGGAAGTTTTCCCCAGAGGAGCTTCGCTGACATTCTAGAATCAATTGGGCCATCGATCCTTTATCCTTTTCCCCTCTGCTTTATATTGGTAGGATCATTTGATTAATGTCTGTTCGGTCACAATTTTAGCTCAAGTGTTTAGTATAGTGGCTAGTTTATAGCAAGACTTGTAAGCCTGTCACAATTGGATATATCCAGGTCTTACACTCCTTTATAACATCTAACAGATCCCAATATACTAGTGTTACCAATAAAAAATTGTTGCTTTCATTTCTCTTTTTCACAATTTCTTTTTATTAAAATATAATTTACCTGCAGTAAAATTCACCCCCTTTTAGTGTGCTATTTTATGAGTTTTGACAACACACGCACTCATGTAATTACTACCATAATTAGGATATAGAATAATTCATCACCCCCCAAATATCCCTGTGCCTCTTTATTGTCAACCCTTTCCTGTAGCCCTGTCCTCTGGTCCCCAGAAACTCACAGCCTCTGATCTGTGGTTTTCTGACCCTGTAGCTTTACCTTTTCCAGAATGTCGTATAGACACAGACATTCGTAGCTTTTTGATTCTGCCTTTTCTTTCACTTAGCACAATGCATTTAGGTTCATCCATTATTGCGAAAATTATTCCTATTTATTATTTTTTCTTTTAAAAAATTATTTTTCATTGATTTTTTTTTACTTCACATCAGATGTACTGTCATAACAAGGGAGGCACATCTCACACAAGAGCGTGAAAACCCAATCATCACGCTTATGAACCACAAACGGATTATTTCCTTTCATTGTTGAGTAATATTCCATTGCATGGATGAACTATAGTTTGTTTATCCATTCCCCAGTTGGAGAATGTTTGGGATAGTTCCTGTTTTTTTGGTGATTATGAATGAAGACAGCAGAGACATGCATGCACAGGTTTTTGTGTGAACTATGGTCTGAGTTTTGTTTGGGTAAATACCTAGGAGTGGAATTGCTAGGTCGTGTGATAGGTGTATGTTTACCTTCTTAAGAAATCGTGGAATTGGCTTGGCACCTGTGGCTCAGCAGCTAGGGCACCAGCCACATACACCAGAGCTGGTGGGTTCAAATCCAACCCAGGACTGCCAAACAACAATGATAACTACAACAAAAAATAGCTGGACGTTGTGGCAGGCACCTGTAGTCACAGCTACGTGGGAGACTGAGGCAAGAGAATTGCTTATGCCCAAGAGTTGGAGGTTGCTGTGAGCTGTGATGCCATGGCACTCTACTGAGGGTGACATAGTGAGATTCTGTCTCAAAAAGAAAGAAAGAAAGAAACTGCAGAACTATTTTCTCAAGTATCCTATCAGTTTGCATTCTCACCAGCAAGGTGTGACTTCCACTTTCTCTGCACTCTTGCCAGAACTTTACGTTGAAAATTCTTTAGATACTTACTCTGGATTTAAGTCCTTAATCAGATGTATAATTTGCAACTTTTTTTCCATTCTGAGATTGATCATTCTTTTTATAGTGTCTTCCAAAGAGCAGATGTTCTTAATTTGGATGAAGACTAATTTATCAATTGGTTTCTTTCAGGAATCATACTATATCATTTCTAAGAACAATTTGCCTGATCCAAGGTCATGGACATTATCTCCTACACTTTCCTCTAGAAATTTTATATTTCAGTCTTTGGTCCATTTTATTTCATCTTACATACTTTTCCATCCGTTTTAGGCCTCCTATCTGACCATGGGTTTTGTGTGTCTTGCCCTCCAGACTTTAAGCCCTTTGAGAGCAGAGGCTGCTTTGCTTGGATCAGCGTTTGCATGTCTGCGTAACCCCAAGAGTGGGCAGCACCTTCCATTCTGAGCAATGTGCCCCTCCCTTGCCCCCTAGTCCCAACCTGTGTTTGTTCAGGTTCATGTTTTCCACAATGCCAAACACTGTATCTCTCACTTTAGATATAATATAGACATTTCTGAAATTAAAAAATGAAATATTAGAATTGCTTTAGAGCTATTCATCCCATTGAGGATTAAGGAATATTAGCACAAGGAAAAATCACTTCTGATCATTCAAAAAGTGCTCACTGTACGGGGCACACTTAGCACGCATCGACTACTTGAATCTTATCAGCCCAGACCTGCAGGAAGTTATGTATTCTTTTTTGTTTGTTTGTTTTTCGTTTTGCAGATTTTGGCCGGGGCCAGGTTTGAACCTGCTACCTTGGTATATGGGGCCAGGTTTGAACCTGCTACCTCTGGTATATGGGGCCAGCACCCTACCCCTTTGAGCCACAGGTGCCGCCTGGAAGTTATACATTCTATTCTGCCTTCTGGTAACAGTGTTTGTCTCGTTACCCAGAAACCATGAACGTGGAGTTGTACAAGGAACCAACGTGCTCTCACAGTGTGTTTTGAAAATCTGGAACCATATTGAGGTAGAAAGTAGCAGTAGAGAGAGAAATAATGTGTAAGCCCTAAATATGGAAAGACAGCTTTTTGCCGTCAGTCAGAATAGAGCCCGATCTGAGGAGACAAAGGCGGTACCTTCGGGGAGCGCTACGTCCCTGGAGTTGCACTTTTTCTTCTCCTCAGTGTGGATGGGTTTTTGTGTAACATCCACTTTCTGGGTACTTGGAGAGAAGGGAAAGGGTACTTTGTGCATTCAAGGGCTAAAGATTCAGAGATTCAAGGAAAAGCCCATTTTCCATCTGGAGGCTGACCTCCTAATGGTTTTCCAAATGTTTTATAGGTAGTTCTCCTGGGTTGGCAACAAAGAAAGACAAGCACCCTTGAACATCAACGTGGCAGCTCTAAAGGTATCTGGCTGTCGTTAGCAAAAGACTGTCTCAGGCCCACTAGGTGTGTGCAGGTGGCGGGGGGGAGGGGTAGGTGCTCCCAAGCCTCTGCTCAAGTGTCTGGGCAAAGAAGCAACTGTAGCCAAAATGGGGGTGGGGGAAAATCTAGTTCTTAATTCTGGAAAAGTCTTAAAGAACTTAAAAGGTTTTTTTTTTTTTGTAGAGACAGTGTCTCACTTCGTCGCCCTCGGTAGAGTGCTGTGTCGTCACACAGCTCACAGCAACCTCCAGCTCCTGGGCTTAGGTGATTCTCTTGCCTCAGCCTCCCGAGTAGCTGGGACTACAGGTGCCCACCACAATGCCCGGCTATTTTTTTTTCTTGCAGTTTGCCCAGGGGCTGGGTTTGAACCCACCACCCTCGGTACATGGGGCCAGGTCCCTACTCACTGAGCCACAGGCACTGCCTTATTTTTTAAGGGGATGAATAATATATGTTTATGGTATACAACATATTTTGAAATTTGTAAACACTGAGGAATGGGCTCAGCCCCCTTAGCACAGTGGTTACAGCACCAGCCACATACACTGAGGGCGGCGGGTTCGAACCCAGCCCAGGCCAGCTAAACAACAATGACAACTGTGACCAAAAAAAAAATAACCAGGCATTGTGGCCGGCACCTGTAGTCCCAGCTACTTGGGAGGCTGAGGCAAGAGAATCACCTAAGCCCAAGAGGTGGAGGTTGCTGTGAGCTGTGACAGCACTCTACTGAGGGTAAGAGAGACTCTGTCTCAAAAAAAAAAAAAAACAACTGCTGTGGAATGGATAATAAATCAAGCTAATTACCATATGTATTACCTCATATATTCACCATTTGTATGTGTATGTGATGAGAACACTTATAATCTACTCTTTCTTAACAAGTACACAATACATTGTTATTAACTATAGTCTCCAAGGTGTACCAAAGATCTGTTGAACTCACCCCAACCTGTCTGACTGAAATTCTGTAACCTTTGACTAATGATTCTCCAGCCTCCCTCTTCTCTCAGCCCTTGCTAACTATCATTTCACCCTCTGCCTCCATAATGTGCTTTTGTAGCTGGGACTACAGGCACCCACTACAGTGCCTGGCTATTTATTTTTATTGCAGTTGTCATTGTCATTTAGCAGGCCGGGGCTGGGTTCGAACCCACCAGCCTCAGTGCATGTGGCTGGTGCCGTAACCACTATGCTCTATCATATTTTCAAAAACTATAATTTGTGAAGCACCAGCCCCAGAATCACTTGAGGGATTTGTTAAAACTCTCAATCTCAGGTGGTGCCTGTAGCTCACAGGAGTAGGGCACTGACCCCATATACTGGAGGTGGGAGGTTCAAACCCAGACCTGGCCAAAAATTGCAAAACAAAACAAAACAAACAAACAAACCTCTCAATCTCTCTGACAGACACACACACACACACACACCCCAGAAATTACTGGGTTCCATGTCAGGCCTATTAAATCAAATTCTGGTGGTGAAGCCTGGGAGTCTGCATTTTAAATAAATTCCCTGGGATACAAATATGCTCATTTAGATTTAAAACCACTCACATGTAGGCTCTTTTCCTCTGCGGATGGTAACACCCTGAACGTGGCTACTAGTCGTAATGACAACACCTTGCCCCCTCTCATAGAGTGTTACTCTATGCCAGCACTGTCTGAAGTGTATCACACACACTCATTTATTTAATTCTCACCGAGACCCTCTGGGACAAGCGTCACTGTCACCCTCTTTGTGGAGATGAGGAAACTGAGGCACTGGTCACTCGCCAGTGTGGCTGCCGGTTAGTGGCTCCGATATTGCAGGAGTCAGCACAGAGGGCTTCTCATGAGCCCAGGACCGGGGCAGGAAGGTGCAGGGCCTTTGACCTACATGCTGGTGTGGAAATGGCGGATATTGGTGTCAGCACATACCCAGAGTTCTGACCTAGCCCAGTTCTGACCATCCTAAGGAGCCATAAAGGCCTTGACCTGAAGGAGCCCTGCTACCCAGTGGACGGCAAGCCCCCTTCTGCCATGGGGGCTCCATCCCCAAGGTGGGTCCCCACCCATTCGCTTCAGGCCTCACCTGCTGAACATATTCCATGGAGTGGGGTCATGGAGGTCTGCTAGGCAGGCCAACTGATAATTAGGCAAGTGTTGATCTTTTCTTGTCTAGCAGGGAAAAACCCAGATCCTAATCTGCCTCCCAGGGTTAGAGAAGCAGGACTCTTTTCTCCATACCAAAGCAGTGACTCCAAGGTGGCCTGAGGCTCTGGGCTCAGCCCCCAGAGGAGTCTGTCTCGTCTTTTTCCTGCTCCACCTTGAGAGGAGTTACAAATCACCGCTCACTAGTGAGGATGCAGTATTAGTTTCCGGCTGCTGTCACAAATTACCATAAACCAGGTGGCTTCAAATTGATTCTTTCACAGTCTTAGAGGCCAGGAGTCCAAAATCAAGGTGTGAGCAGGACCTTGCTCGGCTGCAGTCTCTAGGGGAGGATCCCAGTCTGCCTCTTCTAGCTTCTGCTGGCTGCTGGCATTCCTGGGCTGGCGGCCACACAACTTTAATCTCTGCTTGGCCTCCATAGGCGCTCTCCGTGTCTCCATGCCTTCTTCTTGCTTCTTACAAGGACATTCGTTATCAGATTTAGACCCACTCTAGGATGAGTTCATCTCAATTCTTAGCTTACTTATATCTGCAGCAGCCCTTAGTCCAGTGGTTCTCAACCTTCCTAATGCCTTGACCCTTTAATACAGTTCCTGTGGGTCACGACCCTCAGGTTGAGAACTGTTGCCTTAGTCCAAATAAAGTCATCTTCTGAGGTTGCAAGCAGACGTATCTTTGGGGAGATGCTATTTAAACCCATGGCAGATGCAGAGGATATGTAAAGGCTCCCCAAACCACTTGGTGTGAAAGGGGTTTTGTAATCACAACCCCTGGTTTGTCTGCTCCACTCCTCTCTGGCCAGACCCTGGAGACGGTTACTAAGTTTCTCTGGAGGATCTGTCTCAGTAGAACAGTTAAGACCAGGGTTTTCGGGTTTGTTTTCTGATTTTTTATGCCCAGCCTCCTGGAAAAGAATAGAACAAAGAAAACAGGAAACACTGGAACAGAAATAAGTTGGATTTCTAGGCCATTCTCGTTTTAATGTTCAGAGGTTCTTAAGGTTCTGAGCGGAGAAAGAGCAATATGATACCAGAGAATCGCTTTTCCTCCATGCCGCTGTGCTCCTTGCTGGCTCCATCCTCTCATACTTCTGAAGTGAAACAATCCACTTGCAAATGAGGTGACACCTGAGAAGCTTCTGATGGCATCTCCCAGATTGTCCCGGGGGTGCTGTGCGCCTGTGGGGCTGTGGCAGTGAGGACAGACTTCCTAGGCCTTATCTGACGCCTGTTCTCCTGGGTGAGGGAGGCAGTGAGTGACAGGACTGGCTGTCCAGTCAGATGCTTGATCGGTCACAGAACAGCTCTACTTTTGGCCTGAGACCATGTGATGTGACGCAGGGGCACCCAGACGTGGTTGAGCATCAGGATCACCCTGAAACTTTTATATTTTTGTTTGGAAGATTCAGCTTCCCCAGCTCCTCGTCCAGATTGACCAAATCAGAACCTCTTTGCCAAGTGAACTTGAGCTTTGCAGTCAGACCTGGCTCCAGATTTGGGCTCCTCCTCCAGCTCCTTCCCCAGCTTCTCATCTGTGCACACTGGGTAAGGACACCTGCCCAGGTCGTTTGTGAGGACTGTAGGTTGTTTGCTGAATTCAGTGGAAGCCATTTGAGTAAAACAATGATTAATTAATAAACACTGGCAGTTTACTCAAAGTTGTCTGAAGTACCTTGTTTTTATGTGGGGGAAGGATGTAATATTTTTTTAAATAGGAGAAGCAGCTGACTTGCTCCTATCTGATGGGAAGGTAACTGGCATCAGCATTTTCTAACTTTTTATTAAGAAGCATATGTTTTAAGGGGCCAGGCGAGGTGGCTCACACCTATAATCCTAGCACTCTGGGAGGCTGAGGCGAGTGGAATGCCTGAGCTCACAGGTTTGAGACCAGCCTGAGCAAGAGCAAGACCTCATCTCTAAAAACAGCCAGGCATTGTGGTGGGTACCTGTAGTCTCAGCTACTTGGGAGGCTGAGGCAAGAGGATCACTTGAACCCAAGCATTTGAGGTTGCTGTGGGCTATGAAGCCATGGTACTCTACCCAGGGGGACAAAGTGAGATTCTGTCTCCACCAAAAAAAAAAAAAGCAGCATATGTTTTAAGACAATAGCAGGAACGAAAGAACCTAGTCGTTCTGTGCCAGCATCCGTCCAGTTAAGAACAAAATGTTGTTATTCATGGCCAGCCTCCACCTTGCCGGGAAAGGCTGGCATTTGTCTTTGCAAATACAGTTCTTTTGATAAATCCTTAGAAAGCCATGTGCTAACAATGCGGAGACCTCCAGAGAGCCTGACTGCCTGAGGAGGACGGTGGCATTTGGACTTGATGTGGGGGGAGGCTAGACTGGGCCACCTGTCCCAGTCCTGGGTGTGCCCTCCTCAGATTAAATGAGGTAATCTGCATAGAGGACTTAGTCCAGCCCAGAGGAGGCCCTCAGAAAATGTTTGCAGCTGCTATCAGACCATCCTCTTCTTATCCTCTGGACTCACATACCTGGGAGTCTGAATCTCAACACTCTGGGTCTCAAAGCTGCTTGTGGCCCTGCCCTGCTGCCTGCAGCCTCTTAGGAGGTTCTGGGAGGGCCCCTGGCCAACACATGCTAAGGACAAAGCAGAAACAGCCTCTGCTCTGGAGGGCAGGTTTCCCAACCTGACTTTTCTTTTTATCTGATGGGAAGGGCTGAGTTAAAAGGCAGCAGCAGGGGACAGCGCAAATAAATACAGAAAATCCTCTCCAGGGATTGTGCTTAAGCACAATGGCAGGCCCTGGAGAGCAGTTTCATGCAGTTGAGACTGGGAAGTCAAATAAATGTGGTTCTATTATCCCTTCTTCCATAGCCCAGACTCTCGAAGCCCACCCCTGGGCTCTGCAGGAGAAGAGACACTTTAGTTCAGAGTCCAGGCCTCAGGTGGGGGAGAAGGGAATTTAGGGCGTAGAGGCAGGTCCATAGGGTTGGGGCTAAGAATCCCTGGGGCTCTGGGCACTATTCCCCAACCATCACCATCTTTGTCTAAAGCTGCCAAGGCCAAGTCCCCACCCCTCCTAGCACTTTCCGGCCACCACCACGGGCCACACCCAGCAGGGCTGGGCTGACAAGACACACCCAGGCAAGGCTGTTTGTCCCTGCAGGGAAGGGGACCTCCTTCCAGCAAGGGTGGAAGGGGCTAAGCAGGACTGGCAGCTTTCTTGACCTGAGGAAAACGTCCCCAAATACACAAAGGACTGCCAGCTCAGCCTTTGCAGCCTTTGGTTACTTTGGAGTAGTACAATTGGAAAGATCTTTCTGGAACCAATGCCATTTTTCATGGGAAAGAGCCTCGGCTCTTCTGCAGGGGGTGTTTCCAAGCGTCTGTTGAGCTGGCTAGGAAAATCCTCCTTACCCTGAAAACCCTCTGCAAGAGCCGAGCTCCAGCCCAGCACCTCTGCACACTCCAGTTTGAGCACCCCCCTCCTGGCTGACCAGAGTGCAGGGGCGGGGGTGAAAGTGCTGGGGGCCACCTGAGGGCCACCTGAGCCTTCTCTGAGTGACCCCTGCTCACAGGCAGAGCTTGGGCTGGAGAGATGGGGTCTGAATCCCAGGCCCACGGCTCACTAGGCAGATCTCCTCTAAGATACTTAGTCTCTCTGGGTCTGTTTCCTGTAAAATACAAGTGGTAGCGAGGACCTGTATCAAAACAACCACATAATATGCTGAGCTCGGGCTGGGGGAACAGAGGCCTTTATCACAGGGCAGCTACTTCATTAATAAAAGCTAAGAAACTGATCACTCATTTTGTATCATCCTGGTTCCCATCCTACATGAATTCTAAAGATGACCCTTGAAGGTAGATATTGTTATTGTTCTCCTTTTGTAAGGAAATTGAGGTTTAGGGAACTTAAGCAAATTGTCACTAGTTGTACAGCTAGTTATCATAGGAACTCAGACCCAGGCAGTTTGATGCTGTACCCTGCCCCCTGCTGCTATGGAAAGGTTTCGGTTATTATCACTCCTAATTAGGACATGGCGAAAGGATCGCTGCCCTAGTGGATGGAGAGAGAACGATAAGGGAGGTGGTGGGCTTGTTTTAATGCCACGATCTGTATATGAGGACTAGAAGGAGGATTGGTGAGAAAAGCTCTGTCAACAAAACAAAAATAGGAGAAACAAAAACTAAAATTCTCAAATGATTATTTTAAATGGTATTAGACCTTATCCAAACACCAGACACCCTCATTATTGAATAACAGCTATGCTGTCCTGTGTCTGACCACTCTAATTTCCTTTGCCCTCACAAACCCATGCAGCAGCTGGAGCAGGTGTTTATTCCTAACTTACCTACGAGGAAGGTGAGGCGCACAGACCTTACAGAAGGTTCTTCAGGGGACAGCGGCTAAACTTCTCTGAATGAAGATCACTAACGTTTCTTGAACTGTTACTCAGTTGGGTACTATGCTCAGCGCTCAACATGGGCCATAATTTAGCAACAATCTTCAGTGGGTGTCCATTCTTCAGATGGACAAATCGAGGCTAAATAAGAGGCTCCAAGACACACAGCTAGAGAGTAACCCACACACAGTGTTCATTAAGTGCACCTGGGTGGTAGTGACGAAAGGACTTGGCCATTCTCACACCAAGAACCTTCTCTGCAGTGGCCCAGGGAGGTTTAGAATGTGAGAGACACACCCTTACCCCAGAGGAGGTCATGGGCAGGAAGATCTGAAGAGGGACAGAACTAGACCATCCCAGCTCTGCTGCCCACTGGCTGCATGGTCAGCCATGTTTAATTAGCTTCTGACCTTTTTATGTGCTGTGTACGGATGTCATAAGGGGTATCGTTTTTGGCTTTTGGTTTTAGAGACAGTATCTCACTCTGTTGTCCAGGCTAAAGTGCAGTGGTGTCACCCTAGCTCACTGTAACCTTGAACCTTTTGAGCTCAAGCAACCCTCCCGCCTCAGCTTCCAGAGTAGTTAGGGTTATGGGTGTGTGCCACCACATCCAGCTAAGTTTTAAATGTCCTTTAATATTTTGTAGAGATGGGGGTCTTACCATGTTGTCCAGGTGGAGAGGGATATGGTTAATGCAAAGCGATGATGCCTGGCACTCAACATAGAGAAGATTTCACTACGGTTCAACTGAAGAGCAGAAATACAGAAGCTAACGGTACAAGGCAACACAGGCTGGAACTGACCTGGAGACTCAACTAGAGGCACGCAAAGAATTTACTAGGGAATGTTGGGCTGGGCCCAGTGAGACAGGCTCAGAGAAAGAATATGCACTTGGGCTTGTCTTTGATTTAGGGCAACAAAGCCCATGGGAAATTCACATGGGTAATTCTAAAGAGTCGATGGATGACTTTTTGTTTTTGAGACGGTCTTGCTCTGTTGCCCTGGCTATAGTGCAGTGGTGTCATCATAGCCTACTGCAACCTCAAATCACAGGCTTGCTGAGGCTCAAGCAATCCTCCTGCCTTAGCCTTTTGAGCATCTGAGACAACAGATGGACACCATGGCACCTGCCTGGTTTTTTTTTGTTTTTTTGGATACCATTTCTTCTCCATCCGTAAGTAATAACCTGAGGAACAGCATCCTCTTACCAACAACTTTCATCCAATGGTTTTCCTACCCATTGGTGATCCTTGCTTGCTTCTATTATTACATTTATAGCTGTAAAATGCCCCACCTGCCCTTGGCTTTTTTTTTATTAGATCATAATTGTGTACATTAATTTTATCATAGGATACAGTGTGTTGCTTCCATATGCAGTTTGGAAAACTCTCATCCAACTGGCTAACATAGCCATCATGTCTTTCTCATAATTGTTGTATTAAGACA